>CAIGRP010010013.1:0-13610 GCA_903798385.1 Fraxinus cuspidata | reverse complement strand
TAAATTTTCGATTGTAAAATCTTCCAACTTTTTTGCAAGTTCGATTGTGCCCCCCTAACTTTCAACTTCTGCGTCCGCCCCTGATCTCAACTGCTCTATATTTTTATTTTTGAATTCGACTAACCATCAAATTTGGAGAGCTCTCTTCATTGACTGTGAAAATTTTTAGAACACACGCAACCTTCCATTTCCATGAACCATTAAATGCTATGTCAAGCGAGACACTAACATCTCTAATGCAGAGGGAATCATTAGCACCGAGCACTCCCAACATTTCCAAAGACCTTTATATTTATTCACTGTTCCAACCAAATCAAGCAATGGATGAGTTGATCTAAGCTGGCGAGTGCTGTACATTTACAACCAAGCTTCAATGGTCTCCGTTTCAGTTCCAGATTTTGTGGTAGTTGGGGTGGGGAGGGAGATTTTCTTCCCTAAATGTGAGAGAGACGGTTTGATTCGTTATTATTATTTTTAATGTGTTTTAATTAATAAAATTCACGTGTAGCTGACTTGACACTCAACGACTGACCCATCAAGTCACGTATGCAACCACATCAACACTTTGTCAAATTTTTAACGGAATTTGAGCTCAGTGACTAATGATATAACAAAATGCAAAGTTTAGTGATGAATGAGATGATTTTTAACGTTCAGTGACTCCTTGTGGACCTTTCGCAAAGTTCAATGATCATTTAGGCTATTATCCCTATTTCTTCGGACCCATAACTTTTCAACCACGCATTTCATTAATTTTTATCAAAATTTACTAAAAGATTAATTTTAATCCTCACCAAATATGAGCATGACCATACATTTTACATTATTGCGGAGCTTTCAATTTGAGAGTAAAAATAACATTAAAATATTTGGTGAAAACTTATAAAATTTACACACTTCATTGTATTAGTGTATTTCTTGAACACAATAATTGATTTTCGAACGGCGAGTGAGTACAGTCAATAAAATGTTCCTCATCACGAGAAACTGTTTGATTCGATCATGTTCGATGCTAATACGCTTGTAAAAAAATTATATATAGAGACCTTATAATTTATCAACTAAAGTCTCAAAATTTTCAAAGCCGACCCCACTTCTCAACTAGTTAGCTTAAAAGATAATTAGATTAGTTATAGATTTAATTATCAGCATAAACAATTCATCATACAATTTTGCTATTTGGTTAAAAGATGATTTAGCATTTTAATTTCACTTAACAAAATAATTATTGTACACTTATAATTATGTTTTTCACGGAAGAATTCCTACAAAACGTTGCATTTTCTTTATCTTTATTTAAACATGATGAATAAATCTTGAGAACGAATCCAATAATCAGTATAATAGCCCCGATATAGCCAGAATCTCTTTGACCAATTTAAACATTTTGTGACTTTTTTTTTAAGAAGATTTGGATGATAATCATCGCGCAGATACTGGGATAAGGGGTCAGAGGCATCTCGAGCAGGCATGGTTGGTGAAAGTGCATTTTTTTAGAATAATATAAAATAATAATAAATTTAATGGAGCAAATAATCACCGACTAAAACTCCATTGATGGCGACGTATGATACAATCATCGATGTACTTCCTTTAGATATTATTAAAAACGTGTCTGATGATGTTACAAACCAAAACGATGTCACGATTACTAGCAAAAATTGTCGGTATCATTCACAAAAAAAATTATTCTCTAAGCCTCATTTTGGACTCTATTTTTTCAAAAATACATTTTTTAAAATTCATTTTCAACCATATATTATCCTCTAAAATAATATTATACGTAAATTCAAAGTTTTCTGTACTTTTTAACCACATTTCTCGAAAAATTAATATTTCAAAGCTCATTTTCTTCAAAAACCTCTTTTTTTTTTCAAATTTAATTACTGTCAAACAGGAGCTAAGTGTTATCTCTCCATCCTTTAGTTTTTATAGCATCATGTCATGTGTTCCTCTCCTAAATATGCAGTTTATTATTGCTTTCTTTATTAAAATATAGGGTTAATTATCTCAATTGTCACTAAACATTATCCAATGTTACTATTTAATAAATGAATTTTAAAATGTATCTAAAATGATTACCGAACTTTGTCAAGTGTTATTACTCCATAATTGAATCTAAAAATGTATATAAATGATCACTGAACTATGCATTGTGTTTCTCACTTATCACTCAAGTGAGAAAATGCATTAGTTTCAATAAATAACGTTGACTTAAGTGATGAGTAATACGATGCATAGTTCAATGACCATTAAAATACATTTTTAATTTTAGTTATTAAGTAGTAACACTGACATAGTTCAGTGACAGTTGAGATATTTTTAAATTTAAATATATATCAATGGTTATTGAACTATAAACCTGTTCCTCACCCATCGCTCAAGTGACTTATTTAAGTTCAACTATGAAGTAATACAGTTAACACAGTTAAGTGACTATCAAATAATTAATCCTTAATATATACTTTGCTTTTGCTGTGGTTTGTTTTGAAAAAGAAAAGATAGACATAAGGTGTGTTTGATCCACATTATTTTGAAAGAATGCATTATGGAATAGTAAATTGATGGAGAATTTGTGGTTGAAAAAGAAGGAAAAGTTATTGATGTGATGAAAAATATTATTTTATTGAAAAATGTGTGGTTGAAAATGAGTAGAATAATGAGAATGAAAATTTTATTGTGTACCAAATATGGGCATAACTAATTCCCGAATCCAAGACTCGAAGTTCAAAGGCAAGCCGAGCTTGTCTGGGGTGTGAGTTTTGAATCAAACCTTCAATTGTGTGACTCATCATTTATGCAAGCTCAAATGTCAAATTAAATATTTAAAAAACATGTGCTGAGCTTTTCGATATCTAACGTTAAAAAAAAAAAAATAAATCGATTTTCTATTAATTTATCAACCCGACTTATAAGCTTAGCCAAACATGTACATTTGCTGCAAAGTGACAATTAAAATATTTTATTTTCGTGTTTACTTACTTATTTATATTCTTAAATATAAATTAAATTTAAACATATAAAAAAGTGGATCTTGCTATATGTATAACAATATTTACATAATAAATTACATAATGTCACATAATACTCTACTATTTTTTAGTTTAAAATACAATCAATTTTTCCATAAAATATTTTCCATTCACATCATATTATTTAATATATTATATACATTTTTTTTTATTTACAAGTAGTAAAATTCTAAAAAAGTTAAAAACAGTCAAGATATAAATCATGTTCTTGTCCTATCCCCATCTCGATTCTAGGAGGGCCAGCGCCAAATTTCGATTTCATTTTTTGAAAAAGTTAGGGTCTGTTCTCTTTACCATTTTCAAGTCGTTTTTCCAAAACAGCGAAAACGCGTTCTCTTTCCCATTTTCGAAAATGCGTTTTTGAAAACAAATTAAAAATTTGTAAAGAAAACCCAAAACGACAAATTTGTCATTTTGGATGTTTTCAGTTATAATTCAGTCAAAATTTTCAAAACGCATTTTGGACATTTTCAAAACAATTTTTCAAAATACTAAAAAGAACACATTTTCAAAAATCTCAAAATGGACACTCAAAACACAAAATACAAAATGAATTCAAAACTCAAAATACAAAACTAAAACACAAAGAGAACAGCCACTTAATGTTCTGCTAGTTTGATTTTCAACTTTCTTTTCCAATTATTAAAACTGTAAAAATATCATACTTATCTTTTAAAAGATAAACTCACACTTTTCTCGTGCAATCATCAATAATAGAGAAGAACGCGATGTCTTAATATGAAATTGTTCAAAAGAAACTCCCGCCAATTTGAATATCAACAACAATACATGAATGTAAGCAGTATTTATAGCAACATAAAGAATCAAGCTAAATTGCATGCACGATATCTCCTCTTGACGAAAAAATCCATTTAGATGTTAAATATCCATGCGATGTGTGCATAATGTATGACAGGAATGATAAAATTGTTCAAAGAAAAATTTCCCCCAATTTCAATACAAGCATCAATAATGGACAACAACCAATCTTTATAGTAAGGAACAAGTTGTGATAGTAGTAATCAAATTGGAGGGAAATCTTTTCCGCACAATTTTACCTTATAAACTATGTACCAAGTCAATGCCTTGTGGCCATATAATGTCTAAATAGACGTTTTTGGTTAAGTGAAATATTGCATGCACAACTTCAATAAATTGGAAACATAGATGTCATAAACAAAACATTGGAATATCTAGACAAATTTACCTGCTATTAGAAACTATATGCAAAAAAAAAAAAAAAATGTTTGATTCATTGACTCGTAAAATATGTGCAACGAGTTTAAAATATATGTTTAAATTTGATAACAAAGAAAAGGAATGGTGAATTATTATTATTATTATTATTATTATTATTATTGATAGTAGTAAAAAGACCAGCGAATTATTCAGACAAAAATTCATGGATAGTGAGACTTGTAATAATATTTGAGCTCTAGTACAAGGTTTTTATTTTTTTCTGAAGTAGCTGGTGGATTCAGTTGGTCCAATAAGGCCTGTTATTTAATGACTAAGATTTGGTAAAATAATAGAATTAATTTACATGACGACGTAGCAACAAGAATAATTGGCGAATTGGAAAAACAAGTAAATCTGTGACGTTTGTCGGCAGAACAGGGTAAATGAATGAATTCCAAACTAACATAATTCATTACAGGATTCTGATACAGATTCTTTTATTTGTCGTTTGAATTCCAAAGTCGATTAAACATTAACTTAACCAGAGCACAAACTGAAACTTCTTACACGATTCACATATGTGATCACAACCTCTGTCAAGTATTAAACTGGAAATAGAAATATAGCACAAAAATATCTCGAGACCTACGACTTGCACCAATCTACCATAGAATCTGCACTACGACCCGCACCATTTCCATGTAAAATAGACATCGGCATGCTCGATCTAGACTCCCTACTCTTGCATCTTTCATGTAAAAAAGTATAGCTGTAGTATGTTGATCATGTTATCTCTTAATTTAAAGGGAAAAAATTTAAAATAGTCTCAAAGATTTTAACTTGTGTTGGGACGTAAATCACTGAGCATGCAGAAATCCTTTGTCCTCCAAATATGATACAACTTGCCCCGCCATCTCATTAGGTGTAGGGCAAACTCCATCTTTCTGTTTTATCTCAATCTGAAACGAACAGGAGCGAGTGTTAGATTTCTTTTTACGTAACACAAAGCATAGAACTTGGAAGGAGAGGAGTAAGCAATTTTTTTTATGATTTGAAAATCAAAAGAGCGCGTCGTGTCACCTCACAATTTAAAGGAGGTTCATAAGGATCATCTATCCCAGTAAAACCTGAAACGTAACAATGACAGTCAAAACATGGAAGGGGATTTGAATATTACATCCAAGAATTAAGTAGGAGAAAATGCTTTAATTCTCATTGAGGTTTTAGCTCAGATATTAGAATTTTACTCAAAAACCGAGCAATCTAGATTAGTGTCTCGGATTGATGAAAGAGTTACACACCTTTGATCTTTCCAGCACGTGCGAGCTTGTAAAGACCTTTGGGATCTCTTCCTTCGCACAATTCTAGAGGCATGTTTAAGAAAACCTGAAAATTATATTTGTAATTACAGGTCAACTCACTTCATAATTTATGCTCTAGAATTATTTGAAATCGTGAAGACTTGCCTCAACAAAATTTGCATCGGGAAGCAAGGCACGACAAGCATTACGGTCCTTTCGATAAGGAGATATCAGACTAGCAATGCAAATTAACCCAGCATCAGCAAAGAGCTTTGCAACTTCCCCTGAATGGATGAGAGAGAAAATAGATCACAAAAGAATTTCCAAATCCTCAAACAGGACAATTGTGCAAACTAATATACCTCATATCCCAAAGCCGTTAAAAAAAGTGTCAGACTTTCCTCTTACAACCATACTCGTATTAACAGTACTCCAAGAAGCTTTAATCAAAATTCAAGAACTTTATGGTAAATACTGGCAAAAACCAGATTTTGAATTAAGAAAAACAAACGGCAATTATAATTTAATACTAGCCGTTAGCCTATACATTTCTAAGTGGGGTGACTTCAAGAGAGAAATTTAGCACAAAAAAGAAAAGGGGGACATTTATCTTCTTCCATGTAACATCGCGTGGTAATTAAACTATCTAGCTGAAGACATCAAATGATATATTTGTTAGTGTGGATATGAAATAAGAATGATCTTCAAGTCATGAACTTGTGTTTCTTGAAGTGTTACAATTAGTGACAATATATTTTGATGAAGTGAAATATTTTGAAAAATCCATTATGGTTACTGGAACACAGTGTTCAACATTAATCACTTTAAACATCCATTGAAGCAGAAAATTGTTCGGTTTTACAATTTCACTGCATTTCATTGCTAAAAATCATTTTTAGCTATTTTATCTAGGGGATCAACAGTTAAAGTTCTATAAGTTCATATTACGATGTAATAGCGTTTGGTCTCAGGGAGAGGCAAAAAAAATAGGAGAATGAGCGTCGGTATAAGAGTGAAACAAGAATACAGTTTCATTTGTTATAAAAAGATGTGAAATAAGAAACGTAGAAGAACAATATCTCTAACAAGAGAAAATGAATTGTAGACTCAAGAAAAAATGGGCTTTTCTTTTTTTTAACTATTGCTTATTTTCCATTCCTTCCTCAGCATGCAAAGATAGTGAATCATTTTCAGCAAACAAGCAATAATTTTACTTACCGACCCTGCGAATATTTTCTGTCCTATCTTCTGGTGAGAAACCAAGATTCTTGTTAAGACCATGCCTAAGGTTGTCTCCATCAAGAACATATGAAAGATTTCCCCTGGAGTGCAATTCTCTGCCCAGTGAGCATGCAAGTGTGCTTTTTCCTGCATGGTTTGAATAGACATTTCATAGTGTAAACACTCTTAAAAGCTGATGATAAGGTAGTGATAATAGAATAGCTAATATCTACAGGATGTGGACAACAGTTAGGCAACCGTGTATAACAATATGCAAAGGACTGGTCAAGTAAATCTTTGTATACTAATTTATGAATTAAAATTATTGAACTATTAGATGAGAGCTCAGGAGAGCAACCCAATTAGTTGATAAGCACTACATTTTGAAGTAGCTATGAGGACGAGATGAAGTCCAAGAAATAGTTAGTTTATAGTAGGACAAGACATTATGGTGCATTGCTATGGTGTGACAAGGTTTTACAAGTAGATACTGGTGATGGAATTTATCACAAGCTGAAGAGACATTAAAGGGAAAAAAGAATAGAATAAAACCATACTAACTGAGGCTGGGAGGAAAAGATAAAAGTAAAAAAGTTATCCATTTATATGCTGACCCGATCCACTGAGGCCAGTGATCCATACAACACATCCCTGCTGATTAAGTAGCTTTTGTCTGTCAACCTTCCCGACATGACATTTGTGCCAGAAGATGTTAGTTGAATTACCCAAGGTAGCCATTACGAGAAAAACTATTCTGTTTCCTGTTCAGAAATAGATATTCAGTTTTTCTTTAATCAAATCAATAATAAAAGAGATCCTATTGTTCTTCAAGTAGAAACTACTAAGTGAAAGGCATTTGCACTTGCTGTTAAATGGATCTCCATTCACTCATTGAGTGAAATGAGATCTCAACTTTGAATAAAAATACAATTAAATTTCCACCTAATTTAATTTTTTTTCTTCCTTTTTTCAAATTTCAACTCAATTACTACCTAATATTGTTTTAATGATACTAATTATGGTGGATTCCATAAGAAAAGATGTGTACATAACTACATGTACAGGTAATGACATATTTTACCATATAGCAAAGCTCTAAATTTCTCGAAGGAGGAGATATATACAATAAAACAAATGGAAGAGATATGCATTGTGGCACAGCACGTAAAAGTTGCAATTGGCATTGAATGAAAGATTAATGAACAAAGTAATTTGTAGAACGAAGCGTGCATGAAGTTAACAACATAAAGGTAAAGTAAACTTAAACATTCATCACCTCACTAACCAAAATGATAAAATCCAACTAGAGTAGATGTAAGTTACAAAATATCGATCTTAAAACAGCAACAATGGTTATTTGGAACTAAAATTATGTGAATTGATAAAAAAAATGGTCTATGTGCTTTTATCACGTTGATAAACCAAATTTCCCACAGCTCTGTTTATTAAACATGGAGAACCTTGGAAATAAAATTATCAAAATCCAATTGAAATTGAAATGGACTCATATCTAATTTCCAGAATCCCATTCAAAGGACACAATTCCATTCATGTAAACACGACGAATGGATATTAGAAAGCAACATATCAGCAAATGATTTCATGTGACTATTTACCATTATTTCGTTCTCAAATACAGATTTTCCAAGCACAGAGACCTACAATATGCTCTCTGGGAGGAAATGGAGGATCCCATTTCAAAATTTATATTCTAGAAATAAAAAAAGAATAAAAACGAAAATTATACATAATAATACCCCCAGAGAGAACCCACATTATTCAAAACATAACGTACACACGATCAAGAAAAGGCCCAGAAAAAATTACAATATATGATGGTAAATCAAATGGAAGCTAATCTACAAGAAGGAAAAAGACAGATCAAATACCTGGGAGGGAGGGAGAAACATCAAAAAGAAAATAAAATAAAATTGTGAAAAGGGGAATCTGTAATATGAAGTGTAGTGTATTGGGAGTGGTTGAATGTGGACGTAATTTGTGATGTTAGGGGAGTAATTAAATGTGTATGTATGTGAATGAGGAGTGGGAAATCCAACAGGAATCCTACTATTAATATTACACTCTCTCCCTTCCAACAACGAACTTTTCAAGATTTGGGTTCTGCGTTGACGGTGAAGTCATGCCAAACCCCACATTCAAGTCTTTTTTTTTTTTTTTAGGTATTTATGCAAATATTAAGCGGTACGAATCTAGATTTTTATCAAGATTAAATTCAACATATAATTTCATCAACTTTTATCTAAATTTGTTAAAAAATAATTTTAAGTTTCACGAGCTAAATATTGTTAAGAGCATGTTATACACTACGATTTTGAAATGCGAAATTCGAAGTTCGTGTCAATTAGATAATTGTGTGTTTGAATGGTATTATTGAGGAATGAATGTATTTTAAATAGTGATATAATTAGAAATAGGTGGGTAAAAAGTAAGAAAATATTATTGATGTGAGGAAAATATTATTTTATTGTAGAATGTGTGGTTGAAAATAAGTTTTGAAAAAATGTATTTTGAAAGAATGTGTACCAAACATGGGCTAATTTAATTGAGTGACTTTATCGTCATTTTGAATGGATGAAAATTGATGATTTGATCATCAATAAATGATGATTGTTATGTATTTTGATTAGTGCATTTTATGCGCTTATTCGAGATTCTATTCTTATTTATTCATATGTAAATTGAACGAATATCTACTTAATTTGTATAAATTATATTAATTGTTGAAAAAATCTCAACTTGTATACATCATGTGAAAAAAATGTTATTTGGAGTTTAATTAGAGTTGATTTGAAGCAATTAAAGATTAATTGGATTGAAAGAATTAAAGGAGCATTCGGTAAAAATTCATAAGTTTTGGGACTTATATTCGATAATTGAAAAGTTTGTGGACTAAATTGTAAACTTTCGAAACTTTCCTTGGAACAGTTATAATGATTTTAGAATGAAAAGGACTTACTTATAATTACAAATGTTAGGAAAGGGGAATTTTTTTCCTTCTTCTGACATTCTTTGATGGAATTCAAATTGAACAATGATTTACATAAATCTTGCTCTATAAATGCATAATACATATCATATTACAACAATTAAAATGAGGCTACTAGAATTTTATTAGACACATTATACAAGCCCAAATGGAAGAAAAAATCAAGAAGTTAAGGTTTCAAAATTTTACAAGAAGAATACGGAATATTGGTGCAAGATCTTCATCTTTATTCCTATTTTTCCTTAAAACCCGATTTGTTTCTTTATAATATTTTTAAGGTAGTAATTTTCAAGCTACGTTGTTTAAGGTTACAATCGAAAAGTTCTATCCCATGCTTAAAAAAAACGAAAAACATATCCACTTCATATATACATACATATATATATATATATAGTTTACAATTTTAATTTTTCCTTTAACAATATCAATTACCTCAATTACTTTAAAAAAAATAGTAATAGTACTTCAAAAATACTACGTACATCATTCATTCGATATATAAGACGTGCAACGCACGTGTGTATTACTAGTAATTACAAATGTTAGGAAAGGGGATTTTTTTCCTTCTCCTCAAATTCTTTGATGGAATTCAAATTGAACAATGATTTACACAAATCTTGCTCTAAAAATGCATAATATATATCATAGTCCAACAATTAAAATGAGGCTACTAGAATTTTATTAGACACATTATACAAGCCCAAATCTAAGAAAAAAATCAAGAAGTTAAGGTTTCAAAATTTTACAAGAGGAATACGGAATATTGGTGCAAGATCTTCATCATTTTTCCTATTTTTCCTTAAAACCCGATAATGTACTTTAATTCCTTCTTATTATATTCTTCTCCACGATGTGTAAGTAAGTAATTAGTTAAAATGAATGATTGTAACCTAGTTTTTAATTTTATTTTTAATTAAAAAACTTTAAAACTCCAATTAATTTTGTGAATTGTTTTTACTTCTATTCTTAATGATTGGATTAATTGATCACTAATTCATTGATTTTGTGAACAATAATTATGTTTAAAGGTGGATTATTTATTTAAATGACGTAGTAAAATTCGAAAATTAGTATAAAAATGTAAAGATACATTTTCTAATTAATGCGATCATTACATGAATTATCAGAGATTTAATATGTTTAACTAAGGTGCATCCAAATTCACGTAAAGATATGGAATTAACTTAGTTAAATATAATCATTTTGAACTCGAAAATGATAAATTGAATACGTTAGAAAAATTCAACTGAGTAAACATAATCAAATTTTATAAAATTTGATGATTGAGAATAAGAGAATAGTTATAGTAAACTCATGAATTTTAACACTTAAACCATCATAAAAAAAACCCCCTTTTATTAATTTAGTATATTTAAAATAAAAACTCAAAAAAAATAAACAATTTATAATTTTTTTCAATCACATTGAAGTTACAAATAATTTAACAAATGGTTAGATAGTAGTTCCCATTGATATACTTTATTACTTGTTATAATCCGCACACTTTATCTTTCCATTTTTCTGAAAAGAAATGAAGAAAATAATTTTTTTTAAATATTTATTTATTTTAATAATAAAGGAAAGAAATTCAAAAATCGAATAAAGAAAAGAACGAAGAGAAAGGAAAAGAAGAAGAAAAATGAATTTTTTTTTTCAGAGAATAGAAAAACGAATAAAGAAAAAAACAAATATTTTTCTAGAGAAAAAAATGAATAAAGAAAAGAAAGAAGTGAAAAAAATTCTTCTTATTACTATTACTATAGCTATTACTATTAGTTTGTAGATTATAATCCCGTTTGGTCCCCATTCTTTAAGTAAAATGTATTATGAAATAGTGATTTTTTGGAGATTGTATGGATGAAAAGTAATAATTTTTTTGAAATACGTGTATAATTATTTTATAGGAGAATGTGTGATTGAAAATGAGTTTTGAAAATGAAAAAATTGGGCTCAAACGGAGGCTTAGTTTACAATCATCATTCCAAATTAAAGTAGCATAAGCTCGTAGGTTACTCATATTAGTAATTATTTTACAAAATGAGCAAGGAAAGGATATTGAAAGATGAATAAAGATCAAGTCCTAAACGAGAAACATTATGTACACAACAAGTATTGATAACTCTTCTTTAAGCCTATTTTGTGCATACGACAAGTATTCATAAGTTTCGGGACTTATATTCGATAATTAAAAAGTTTTGGTGACTAAATTGTAAACTTTTAAAACTTATCTAAAGTCAACTATAATGATTTTAGAATGAAGATGACTTCACAGCCATTATATGAAAACCAGATCAGATACGATGTTCAACTGAAAAAATTGAAAATTGAATGGATAACCTGTTATATAACGCTGGATGTGATTTACATGATAGGTATATATGCTTCCTTAATATTTATTTAGTGCATAGTTAATAATTTTATCGTTGTTGTGATTAATTTTGTTTTGTAGTAGAATGTACATTGGCCCTAAACGATTGACGTGCCAACTAAATATAATTATGATATGTATATAATTTAATAAAATTAAGAGTAAAATATATATAGGTCTATTATTTTATAGCTTGCTATTGTTATGAAAATTTAGTCCCCGTTTGGTGGGGATTAAAATTATTTTTTTAGTAAATTTTGATAAAAGTTAATGAAATGTGTGGTTGAAAAGTTGTGGATCTTATAAAATATGTGTTTAAAATTAATTGTTGAATTTGACTTATATAAAATTTAGATTTTAATTTATACTAGATAGGAGCTTAATCTGCATATTTTTGGTAACATTTATGACTTCTTTATATTAAGCGCTTGTTTGGGTTCCATTATTTTACATTATAATGAGAGAAATAGTAATTTTTTTAAAAACGTGTGGTTAAAAAAAATATTTTTATGTTTATGTATAATATTATTTTATTGAAAGATGTGTGGTTAATAAGAAAAGAGAAAAAATTAAAATTTAATTTAATGGGGCAAATAGGGGCTAAGTAAACTTCATATTATTCAATTTAATTTAATCAATAGAAAGTCAAAATATGGGGCATTATCTCGGCTAATGAAGCCAATTTGGAGGAGTTTTAATTGCCCAATTACCATGTTTTGTTCATTTAAGAATGGAAGTTAGGATTTTACTAATTAAATCCACATTGCATAATAAACCATAATTTTGCATTTTCCAAAATAAAAAAATTCGTCCAAATCCTTCCCCAATCCCCACTTTATTGTTTTAACCTTTCTATAGCTAAATGACTTTTTCCTAAACTTCAATCCTACACCATACAGAAAGGAGATGTCAACGAGAATTATCGGAACTAGAAAATACATAATTCCTCATCCTTTTTCATAAATTTTGAGGTTAGCATTTTGTAATTTTGTTCGAATTTAAAATAACCTTAGTGATAAGTGTAATTGCTTATAATTAATTGGCTATAAATTGTTATATTATGTATTTGCATTTCGGATATGTATTGGGTTTGAAGATGCATTTTTTTTTTTATCATTTTTTATATGAAACTGTTAGCTTCATAATTTCATGTATATATCCCTCATTCTTTTAAAAGAGTGAATGTGAGATTCACTGTTCATTTTTATCACATTGATTTTCACACTCATCTGGTTTGAAACCGGATTTGTACTGTTGCATATGCAGACTTATTATTATAAAAAAAAATATATTTGTAAACCGACTATTATGCTGTCACTTTCCACAATACATAATACATGCAAATGCATTAAATGCAATTGTAATAAAACAGTTCTTCTCTTATTACTATTTTGATTTCATTTCAAATATCAAATAAATTATTCGCCAAGAAGCTTGACGAAATTTGAAATTCAGACTGAAGGAAATTCTTGAATGGCAAGTCAGAAAATAAATGTGAGTTT
>CAIGRP010010012.1:0-12406 GCA_903798385.1 Fraxinus cuspidata | reverse complement strand
GGCCCAACCCAATTAAACAATAAAGAAGAGGGCTGGGCTGGCTCATTAAAAAAAAAAAAGAAAAGAAATGGAGGAAGATGAACAGCAGAACTAGTGCTGAAGCACGTGGCGCCGGCGGTTTTCTTCCCAAAACTCACCTGCCGGAGCCCAGCATGCGCGACCACCCCCATGACCGACTGCTGGGTCCGCCACTGATTGAGAGTATAACAAGATTCATTGTATTATCATAGTTAGTTTTTAATTATTTATTATGATGTAATTTTATAGATATGAGTAGCTAATTTCTGACAGTTTGCTATAAAAGTATAATTTACAAATAATTTAATGTTCGAATATAAATATACCAATTATAAACTGTATTAGACAAAATAATGTAATTTATGCCATTGAGCCGCGATGATACAATTGATCTGTGTGGACTTTCATGGGCCACACCGAATTGATTTGGCCTGACATAGGGGTGTTAAGTCCCACAAACAAATCCACCCATCTGGATTCGGCTCGACTCGACTTGTTAGAGCCTTTGCGAGTCGAGACTGAGCAAGCAGCCATGCAAACTGCGATTGATCACACCCCACATCAGAAGGGTACCATCTAATCAGGCGATCGTTTATCCCTTGAATTCAAATTTTAAAATCAATTATTTTCTGTTGAATTCGTGGTCTGTAAATGAGGAAGGATGGTAGATAAATTGTACCACAATTCAGAATTCTCTACAGTCTTGTTAATGTACTAGTTTATTTATTAGTTGTAGTTTTATTTCTAATTTGTCAAATAGGGCAACGCTGGTGCGATGTATTTCGGGACAAATTCTTCCACAATACTTTCAACGGCGCCAAGGCGCTCAGATCCCTTCTGTCCCTTGATATAATTTTTGTCTTCTTTGATTCCTCGTATCCTTCAACTTCAAGACTACCCAAAAAAAATAAAAAAAAACTCCAAATATACTTCCAATAGTATTTCCAATTAAATACTAAACAAGAATTCGATTCACATCGAAATTTTAACATTTATATCAATTAGGTCTAAGAATAATTAAGTAGTAGTATCAAATAATATTACACATGTTAAAGCCTAAAAATTTAACATTTCTTTTATTTGGTGCATGTTTGAAAAAAACTTATCTACTTTTTAACGTGTCAAATATCAATTTTAATTACAAATTTTATGAGATCCATAATTTTTTTTTTATCAATTTTCAATTACACATTAACATCAACTTTAATTAAAAATCGCTACTTTTTTTCCTCGAAAACTTCATGTGATAGCCAATTAATATTGTACTATTTGTCAATCTGACACATTAAGCATGAGTATCGCAAACAATATACCTTCTCCAATATAAGTTGCACTAAAGAATTACTCATTCCGTCCCATTTATATAGGTCCACTTTCCTTATTTTCTTATCTCAATTATATAGCCTTGTTTATTTAGTAAGAATATTTTGTTTTGTTCATATATTAATATATTCTTATTTCTTTACTACTTTTAATAATAATTTGCCACTAGTTATTGATAATTAAATGAGGATAAATTAGGAAAGTTTTTTGTCAAAATTGCTTTAAATAAGATTTCTTAATCCATATAAAAACAAAACAAGCCTATATCAATGACACCGATGTAGTATATCTTTTGGAACTTAGCACATGTTTGGCTCATGTTTATAAATATTCAAGTCATTTTTATTCGCACATTTGTGAGTGCTTCACAAATCTTACTCACTTATTCATCATCCATCTCTATCTATTTATAATATAAATAATTTATAAAAGCTTGCCAAACATGTTGTAATACAAAATTCCCACTCCAATTAGCTCATATTTGGTTTGGATTAAGCCACTCTTTGGTACACATTAAAAATCTCATTCTCATTCATCTACTTATTTTCAACCACACATTCTTCAATAAAATAATATCTTCCATCACATCAATAATTTTTCTTTTTTTTTCAACCACACATTCTCCATCAATCTACTATTTCAGAATACATTCTTCCAAAATAATATGACTCAAACACACCCTAAATTTTGAAAAAAATTTAAGTTAAAGTCAACAATTATTTTTAATTACATATTTAATGTGATTCATAATTTTTTAACCATTTATTTCATCAACTTTTATCAAATCTACTGTAAATCTAACTTTTATCGGTACCAAACAGAAACTTAAAATCTTAGACATGCCACGTGCTATTAACGTTGTCAATTATAGTATGTCGTTTTTTAAAATCAGTTACACGTAGTAATATAAAACCACCTTTTGACTTGAAAACACAATTAAAAAAAAAATGAAACTTGCTCTTCTAACTGACCACTTCAATTATCTGCAACTAATTTTGTTCTTATCTACGTAATTTTTTGTTCAAGCATAATAGGTAACAAGACAACAATTTTATCGAGCACAAGATAGACACGTTGTTATCTAACCCAATTTATGCAAATGCTCAACGTTCATAAAATTCACTAATATTTAGGGATTATTCATCCAAAAATGTAGCCTCTACAAGAACACAAATCAACTAAACGAAACAGAACTACTATCTAATAAACTATATTTCATAATCAACGAAGTCCATCCCCATTTTTTTCAAAATATATTTTTTCTCTCATCCTTTCAATCACACATTGTTCAATAAAATAATATTACACGCAAATTCAATTTTTATTTTTATTTTTAACCACAAATTCTTCATCAATCTACTATTCCAAAATGCATTATTGAGGAAAAATGGGGTTCAAACAGGTTCGACTAGAATATTCACACGTTCAATATATATATAGTGTACAATTCTAAAAGTTCGATTGTGTCTAATATTTTTGAAGATATCCACAAAGGATTCAACGATCAAATAAGTACGTAAAAAGATTAATACTATGTATTTCCACTCATTATTTAATGACACGTTAACGCTACTTTGATAGAAGTTGTAATATGAATGGAATTAAATAGCATTGCTCATGGAGAAAAATCAGAGCACGCCCACAATATGTAGCCTTTACGAGAACGCGTCAAATTTCCACAAACAAAAAATGTCCAAAGTTTTAATCATTGACCTCAGGTTTTTGTACTTTGAGAATCTTACAAAGCTTCCATTCCTGACCCCTACCTATCTGCCATCCATTCTAGTCCACTAAAATTACTCAGAATTTCAGAACCCATAAACTACAATTCATTATTCAAGCCATTGTTTCGGATTCTTTATCTGTCTGCGTGTTTCGGCAAGTTTTTGTATCGTGTAGCGAGAAAAAATGGGGCACGGGACTTCGAAAAATGAAGCCTTTGACGAGTCAACTGACATTTCAGGCTCAATGTCATCAAGAATTCATAAACTCCGGCAGCGGCTCCACCTCCACCGCCGCCGCCACCACCGCCACGGGAGTGACTCAAACTCGAAGTCCAATCTCTCCAAACAACTCCTCAAGGAGGAGGACTTTGTGGGCATCGCCCGCCTCCGCCTCATCAGGGTACACCTATGATTGTTTGTTCATATAAGCACGCACGGGGAATCAAATTCATGCCCGTATCTGTAAATATTGAAGTGGATTTGCTAATTATGTTTTCGTGTTTACCGTAGGCGGAAATGAAATTCAAGGACAAATGGCTTTCTTGTGTTTCGCTTGGGGAACAGACTTTTCGCACTGCTATTTCTGATCAGTTAAGCGCTGAGCTTCTACTTTTCGTACTTGTGTACATGTATTCTGGTAGGGCCCTGTCAAACTTTTGATTTTACTTCTACAAGGAGAGCTTCATGAAGAAGTCCTCTAAAAGCTAAGACAAAACACTTTTAGAAAATTATCTATACATATTCAAAAACAGCTCCTAGTGTCAAGACGCAAGTAGCTTTTGGCCTTGCCCTGCCAAATGGCCCGAATAATGTTCTGAGAGAGTGCTCGACTGGATAAATAGAATAAGTTCTATTGTTCTTAAGCTGGCTAATTCTTAATAGTTTTATGGAGTTTCACTTGAATGCTGTTAACCAACATACTGGTTACAACTGCAACATAAAATTGGATAGGGAGTGTGCAAAACGAGGTGCTCGCAAGGCAATGTGAAATAAGAGAGATTATCGAAATTAAATTTAATCTCCTATTGGTAATAGCCTGGAATGAAGAAGGGGGTCAATTAGTGTGCTTCACACAACATAAATTAAGTTAGAATGAAAGATAGAATAGAAAAGGGACATACTATGAACAAATTGAAGACTCCATCTTTCCTGAATGAAGTTAATTATAGCCGACGAAAGAAAGAACTGATATAAAAGTCAAACAACTTACTGAAGAGGGATATCTGTGTGCATGTTCTGTTCAATGTCTAATAAATATATACATACTGAAAATATTTGTTTTCTTACACTTGGCTTTGAGGTGGCAGATACTGTATGGAGAGAATGACTCTATATATCATCTTCATAGTTGTCACTACCATTATTTGATGTGTCATGACTGGTAGATAGATGGAAACATTTAAGTCTTCAAATCCTAGTTCATGCACGCACAAGAAGTCATTCTGTCATCCTATGTTATTATATGTCTCTTTATGGTAACTTTTCTTTGGATGGAAATAGAAACATCACCACCTGTAGCAATGAAGCTACTGATAATCGGTTAAGAGAGAAACAGTGGAACATTTTAGATATTATTGTCAATTAAGTTCTTTGTTGAGGATAGTTTCGTCTTTTACGTTGTTCAGGTTTTACGTTTTATCTTTATATTTTTATCTTTGTAATGTTTTTCATATAATTGAATAACAAGCTTATGTTTTGTTTAAATAACAAAAAAGAGAGAGTAACAGTGACTGAAAACTTTATGGTCAATTTTTGAATAGCTGATGTTCATATTGGACTTGTATGATTTATAAAATTATCATTAATTCAAAATTTCCCAATCTACTTGTTTATATATTTTAAGGAAATTTACATAACTCCTCTTTAGGCTCTAAAGATAAGTCCGAGAATTGATCAGGACCTACATATGTAAACTATTTCCATACAAGTCCTTAACCCTCTTGAAACTGTGTTGTTGTTCTAGTTTTGCTCTTTCATGTCAGTTAATCACAGTGCATTTCCCTAACTTTTGGCATCTTTGAATAAAATTTCGTCTTTTTTTTTTTTTTTGAAATTTAAAAATCACCTTGAACTCTCTTTATCTTTATAGATCAAATACTAGTATTAACTATCATAATCCATCAGTATGGTTATAACTTAATGGCATACTCATATATGGCATTATAGTGGATATTTGTGTACAAATACTATGCTGTGTTAAAGATAATTTTATTAATATTTTCCAAAAGTAGGAGCTTGGTTGAAATAAATTTTGATAGGACTTGATTGTCCTTCGGAGGAAAAGTTGGACTGACAAATTTTTTCTTCGTTTATTGTGTTACTTGTTTCTTATAAAGAATATCTTCCCGTAAAATGTCGTATCTTTTTTACTCTTCTTTGATTTTGTTGTCATGCTGTTCTCTTGACATGGAAGAATCAGTATTTTTTTTCAAAAATATTTAGATATCTGGGACTCATGTTTCTTATAAATAATTGGGTCACTTTGCCAAATTAATTTACGGCATATTCACTATGACAAATGATATTCATTCGACTGAGATTATACCATGTCAATTTTCTGAAGGCATTGACTATTTTTGCATATGTTAATATACATTCTTCCCTAACTCTCATATGTTGATTTTTTTTGTTGGCTGTGCAGAACTGACAAGCCTGTCTGGAATTCTGTGAGTAAACCCACATTAACATCACTTGATGCTTGGATTTCTGCGTATTACATCCAAAACTCTCTCTATCCACTTCATTTGGGTGGATATATAATATTCAATGAGACAAACCTTCGTTTGATAATTATTTCAATTTTCAAGTTTATGATGATGACAATTATGAAATCCATTGTCAATACCTTATATCTACACATGGTACTGCACTTTGTAGATTGAGAATTTGAGCAAGTAAAGGATATAAGGAGTACGACAATATGAAGTTTACTCTATGATACATATGGCATGAAAGAATTGCCTTGTCTTTTGGAGGACTGAAATTGCCCATTTGTAATGAACTGTAGAGGATCAGCCCTTTCTGGCTTAGAGGGCGGTCCCCAATTTGACCATTATCCAAGAGATTTTTCTAAAAAGTTATGAGGCAGTCTTTACCTCCCGAAAAAATTCTGTGTGGTGAAGATGTTTAATTTATATTTCCGCCACTAATTAAAATGTTTTGGTGATTATATCTTCTGTTACCACATAGGAAACCAGACTATGTTTTTTCTACTATCTTCTCTTGTCAGATAGAGAATATTGAGATATGCCATAGTAGTTTCTACATTTCTCCCCCTCTTCATTTTCTTCCATGCTCTTGGCTACTTACACAATAATTGAAGTGCCATTTTATGCCTGGTTTCCAGTCAATGCTGGAAGAGTTGAGCATATTGATCATTTTGTCATACTAATATTAGCAATTGATTTCATTTTCTACAGGTGAAAAAACTTCTTTTGGAGAAAAAAGGGGCACATGTTGCGAGAATATCTATATTTGAGGTATGTATTATATCTGCATTTGTTAATTTATTATGAACTTTATCTCAATGAGGAACGCATATTCATCATACAAATTTATATCCTCTTTCTCTTCTGCTTTTTTTGATATATATAATTCTAGATCTTTTGAGTTTACATGTTCACTTCATTGTATCATAACATGCCAACTCATCATATTTGTTGTTGATGTAGACCAATAGATTATCCAAGAGCAACCTTATTGGCTATTGTGAGATTGATCTACTTGAATTTTTTACTCAGGTGAGATACGCTGTTTCCAGAGGTTGTGTGCTTTTTGTTTATGTCTTTTAGTTGTTGGAGTAGATAAACTTATTTAAATATAATGAATAAGTGCGTGGGTTATTTGCAGATATGAATGGAAAGATGAACGTAATCAAAAGTTTCTGTAACAACTTACTATGGTCATGGAGTCTTGTAAAATTTGCTTTTATGTATTAAGAAAATAAATGTCAAGACTCAGTTTGGGTTTCCTTCTATGACCTTTCATTTCTTAAAGAGGAATTCTATGGATGAACATGATTCTCTGCTATAGATCTTTACAAAGAGTGCACAGGCATGTGGGCCTCATGCTTCGTCTCATACATGAATCACACAATGGTTTTTTAGTAAATTTTGGTATGAATGCTGCCATTGTATGGCTAAAGTTGCAATATTTGTAGTTTTCATGGAGGTAATGGGATCCAAAGCAAAGTAGTGATTAGTTCAGAAGCTATACTACTCCTCGATCCTTTCATATCTCTTCAATTTTAAGGCAACGATTTTTTTCCTTTATAACTTCTTCACTAGATGTTACTTGGTGTAGATTTTCACCATTCACCAAGAGCTAACACTAAGAGAATGGTTGGAAACATGATATTTTTGACTTTTCCCTTTTTGTTATCAACATTTGGAAAACATTAACAGAAACGCATGTCTTGTAAACCTGTTTCGTTTAGAATTTATGATAATATTTTTTGTAACAAGTGGAAAACATGTGAACACTGAAAAGGTGCTTTGCAAAGTTCTCAAAACAAACCCAAGGTGCAAAGTAACTCCCAAAAGGTCACATTAATTTATAGTTTTAAGTATGAGCTAAGTATACGAACCCTGCCACTAACTAGTATTGGTTGGGTTTGTATAATCTATCAAATTCTGATAAAATGTGGAGGATACAAGTTGTTTAAGAAGGGAGAACTGTTGGTTTTTTGAAATTTATATGTTAGTTTAGGTTCAATTGTTTTCTTGAGCATATATAAGGAATTTTCATGTTTGCTGAGGATGCACACATTTTCTGTTGAATTTCTTAAGCTTTCAGTCTATTGAACCATACCCTTGCATAGTGATTTGTTTACATCTTTTACTTGCTAAATGGGGTTCAATTAATTACTTTCTGAAAGTGAACTAGTTGTGTGGTGCGATGTGAATTTAAAAGCTACTTATAAAACCAAACTAGCAGGGAGATGAAACAATAAAATATGGTAATTAAAGTCAAGTGCACAGAATATTTCTTGAAATAAACTAAAGCAGTGCTAAGAACTTGATCATTTTCAAGGCAAAATTTGTTTTTTTATTTGTTGCAAGCATGCTTTCATCGGAATCTCTTATGGACATTCTGTTTACTTATCTGATTTCTTCATATTAATTTATTGCTTTAGATAGAGATTGCTATTCCACTATACAGAGTAAAAAATAATGGAGTGATCATATAATGTTCTTTCCAGATTTTTTCCGTCAATTTCCCTTTTTTTAAATTGGGGACAAGATGGTTTATATGTATTTTGATTCAAAAACAATTATTTGGCAGGAGTCTGATTTGGAGATGAAGGTTGATCTAAAAGATCCATCAACTGCTACGGTTGTTGTAGGCAGTATATATCTATCATGTTCAATTGAGGTGCAAATCTGTGTGATACACTGCTCTTTCTGCTGGTTATCGATGCCATCTGCGTGCCTTACATAATATTTAACATTTTCAGGATCCAATAGAAACGGAGAAAAGTTTTGTGAGGCGCATCTTGTCTATAGTGGTATGTTTTAACTTTCATCTTCTTTTGGGATACGAGCATTCGGTATATCTACTACCCTGGATCATTGCAATAGTTGAAGCTGTTGTATTGAAAATGAAAGCACTCTGATGTTGCACATTGAGGATAACTGCGTTGCTTTAAGGACATTTTTATTGTCTAAATTTAGGCTGGTTGGTTCGTATCGGTTTAAAATCATATACTGTTTGGTTTTTTTTTCATGCACGTCTATTTAAATAGTTCATCTATCAAACTCGTCAAGGTAATCTCTATGTTCAAAGAAACCGTGGTTTTATCCATTCATGTCAAAGGAAAAGAAAAATCCAATTTTTTTTTTGCAAGACGTGTATATCAAAGGAAAAGGAAAATGAATGATCCTTATGTTCAGTTTAATTTTATCCAGATCACGGTCTTTATATGAGATCTTTGGATAAAATTAACAGTTAAAAGTCATACTTTTGTCCTGTGATGCAATATGTTATGGTGGTACACTACGGGAAATGTATTTCTACTTTATCAATGTATAACAAAGGACAATATGCCTACTTAATGCTAATAAAGTAATCATTGGACTTTCACTTTCCAATTCAAAGAGAAAAAGGCTGGAATGGTATTTATCAATTAGAATTATCTTATGATGAAAAAAGTTTAGCCATGAATACCTTCTTTGCATGGTTATCACTTTGTTTGTGGTCTTGGAATGGCATCTCATATATCCTTTGCTTTATGCAGGACTACAATGAAGACGGGAACCTTTCATTTGCTGAGTTCTCGGACTTAATTGATGCATTCGGCAATCAACTGGCAGCTAATAAGGTTTGCATTTCAAATTCACTTTCTGCAGCAATAATTGATACTTTTCTCATTCCCAGTCCAAGTAATATTTGTATTACTAGATTTGGATCTACCCTGCGGATCACATCCCAGGGTATGAATTCTCTGAACTGTCCATTGTGTTTATAATATATCTCTGGAATATGTATCAACTTCTACGATTTATGGTGGAATACGAAATAGCTGCTTCAGAGGATTAGAAGATACAGTAACTGAATCCTGAATCCATCTCACATTCGTAGTATAATTGCAGATTTTGTCTCTTCCTATTCGTTGTTCTTACAAAACTATTTATATTTTTTACTAGAAAGAGGAGCTTTTTAAAGCAGCTGATGAGGACGGGAATGGTGTCGTAAGCATTGATGAGTTGGCTATGCTTTTGGTTGTTCAACAAGAGAAGTATGGCTCTCAAACATTTTAATTAAGGCTTGATTATAATATTGTATACATTTTTTTTATTTACAGTTTGTTCTACTTTCCTGTACTCCTCCACATAACTGGGTCTTTTATGGCTTAGCAGTCTTTCTGATTTAATTCTGCTAGGGTCTTCTGAGGTTGATTTTCATATATATATATATATATTTGTATATATATATTGATACGTGAAGTTTGTGTTTTCTGTTTCTGTATATATTTTACATAATTCAAAATTATAACTCATAATATTCTCAGCTTTAGCTTAAATATGCTCTAGCTTTATGCCTTTATCATGCTTGGCTTGAAGAATTTACTTCTTGCAAAGCTTTGAGGCTGATTTAAAGCCTCTTTTTAATGTGGTACCGTGTGGACCCACCAACTTGACATTACAAGGTGGGAGGGTTAGCTTGAAATTATGAGCCCAGACCAATCTGCTTGTGCTGAGATTGTGTCTCAGTAAGACCAGTCTACAGGTGTTGCGCCTCAGCTCAGGCCATATGAAGGTCGTGCATTAGGGACCAGAGCTGATATTAGGAGTCTCTCAGCTGATCTTCAGAAGGGTTCCAAATATTCTCCTGTAAATACAAGAGGACAAATCCAATTCAGCTATTCATTGTTCTCATCGTTCTCATTCTCTTCAAGAACCCTGTTGGATCTTTACACGAGAAAGTAAGAATGCATCAAAGTAGAACAACCACCCCCACTTCCCTGCGACCGAGCTCCTCACCTGTAACTGTCTTGTAGATTTTCCAATTGATTTTAGGTTTTATGATGACCAGAGTTCATATGCCGACTTTGATGTCAGAAATTCTTTTTCCTTGCTTTAACTAAAATGATATTCTATTTATTGTATAGTAGTTGTAAAACATTTATATCGTAGTGATGAACAGAGTTCATATGCCGATTTTGATGTCAGAGATCCCTTTTCCTTGCTATAATCATTGTCCAAATGTTTAAATACTGGAAAAATACCTAAAACAATGATGAGCATTGAGCAATAAAATATTCATATTGTTGATAATTTTTTGGAAATTTGCTGTATATTTCTGAATGGAAAAAGTATACAAAATATATAGACATAAGATTACACAATCCTAGGTTTTGTTACAACCACTTATCTTATTTTAAAAGTAGGACAACGATTACAAAAATGGATAAAATAGCTTGTCCCAAATTTCTACGACTGACAACTTATTTCTTAAATTACAAGATTCCCAAATTACATAGTTCCATTCCCTACATATATTATGGTGGTTACTGCTTTAAGTAACCATGGTATCTTATTTTACATAGTTTGAAAATGTTAACAAGATTGAAGAAGGTTACGTTCAAGATTACGAGGATATTCTTGCACATATATATATTTGTACCATACATAGAATTACCATAATTAGATTATGTGTAACTATATAATTGTAGGGATTTTTAATGGAAAAGGAATTCAACCAAAATAATTTACATGGTATCAGAGCCTTCATTATAAAGTAATTTCATTTTTTTTTTTTTGGTATTTCGAGTTCTTGAGGGTTGAAATTTGGCGTTGGGCTTTTACAGTAATGTCCATTCTTGGTTTAGGATCTCACCTTGTCGGGAAATCACCACCGTTACAGCCGCAGGGTACTGTTAGTTGATTTCATTTACATCTTTGTGGTATTTTAGCACTATTGGAGGTCTTCTTGGCATCTGGATTCCATCGGAGGTGGGCTGCCGTCGATTTCTACTTGTGAGGTTCCAACGATCTCTGTTGAGAATTGTCGACGACTGGTCTGGGGTTTTGGGCTATCATTTGTGCTGGCATATACCTCTCACTGGATGTCACAAGTGTCACATTGGAATGTTTGCCCTGGAGAGCTTCACTTAACATTTAAGCCTCAAGATCCTTCTTCATTTCCTTATCCCTGCCTGAGCCCTTGTCTTTTTAGCTCTTGAAGCTGAAAGGAATCTGTGGACCCAGTTGACGAAGAATATGAGTATAAGCCAAGTTTTTAGTTAGCTAGCATCCTTTACTATGTATCTGCTGTTCTATTACAGATGCTTTTCACCTGCAAGATATCTACCACCCCCTTGAGGAAATAAGTTGTGTATAGAACTTGAAATGGTTTACTGATATGATAAATTAATCTCATCACTTAGAAATTTTGTCACCATGCTTACATATTTTCGTCCTTTCTTGTTGCAGGGATCCACTTATCAATTGTTGTCCCGTCTGTGGTGAAATTCTTAAAGTTTCAGATGGGTTGAATACCATGATACATTTGACCCTTTGTTTTGATGAAGGAACTGGAAACCAGGTTATGACAGGAGGATTCTTGACTGATAAGCAGGCTTCAAATGGGTGAGAACTGTGCTGTCCTTGAAATAATTAGTTACTTTACATAGAACTAGGATAATTAAGATCTATGTTGCTCGGACTCGGGTGCGGGTGTCGGATATGGGTACATATCCAAGAGTCGGATCCTTCTCATTTTAAAAATTAAGATATGGGATACGGTTAAAAATGATTCGAATTTTGGATAAGGGTAAGGGGACACGTCTTACAATTTATTATTATTATTATTTTGTTTTTTAAAAATATTCAATTAAAGCA
>CAIGRP010010000.1:0-25402 GCA_903798385.1 Fraxinus cuspidata | reverse complement strand
ATATATATATATATATAAAAGTTGATAAAAATGGACTAGAAACTCATGTCACTCTGCCGAGTTTCATGAGAATCTTTACATAATTTGAAATTAATGCTGAAAACAAGATCCATTCTATTTGATATGATTTCGAAAATTTCAAAATGTTTGGCTCAAAAAAGAAGAACGCTACAAAATAGTTTAGATTGGCTGAAAAAAATGTTGATTTGGTCAAAAGAACCGTTTTTTTTTTTTTTCGATTTGATTTTTGAAATAGGCGCATATGCTCTCAAACTTTGTCCATCATGATAGTAGCCTCAAACCTTTAAATTGTAGCAGTAATGCTCTAAACCTTTGCTTTGTCACAATTGATCATTTTTGGATGAATTTTGTCCCAAATGACCATTAGTTTTGTGCGTGGATTTCAGTAAATTGAATTGAATTGGGTTTTACCAAGGGAAATGAGGAATTGTTTGATGTTTGAAAAGTTTTGATCATTGAGTGATTGAATGCATATTTTAATTTGTTATATTATTAATATGAAATTAAGTCCTGTCTTAGTTGTCTCTTGAAATAGGTTTTGAGTAGTTATGAAATTAACCCTCTTCCTTGGTTTCTTGAAAAATTTGGGTGCAGTCCTGGGAACATGATTTGGTGGTGGTGGTGGTTGGTGTGTTAGTTGGAGACGGAGATCGATATTTATTATTTTATTTTATCTAATTATTGTTTATTTAGAAAACAATGACAAATTTTTATTTTTTAAAATATATTGATAAAGGACTTGACTAAGATGAAAAATTAGTTAGTAACATCATCATAGTTTTCATCAAAGTTAGGACTATATATGCAATTTATCCTTAAAAGAAGTTGAATTTCATGCGCAACATTAATGGTCCTTTTCAACTTAATCTATCCGAAGGACCAATCATACAAAAAATGCAAAGGTTTTGAATGGTTATTACTACGATTTAAAGCTTTGGGACCAAACTGTCAAGATGGGCAAAGGTTTGACATCATTTGTGTCATTTCCAATTGATTTTTGATTATAGAAATCATTTTATTTATTTGAATCGTGTCAATAGACATTACTTATTGATTGATTGATGTATTGCACCCGCTGCACCTACCTTGGAATAAAAAAGCAGTGTTTCACAGGCTAGCAATTAAATTAGAAGCCAATCATACAGTTTAATTTTGATTATTTGCTTAGTTTTTACGTTGTATTGAATGAAACTATAATCAATCCATGCAAATAATAATAAAAAATAATAATAATAATAATCATCGATATTGTTGAGCATAATTCAATTCTTCTTCTGGTTAATTATTATTAATCATTTAGTTGTTATGTTGTATTCAGTGAAAAGTTAAGTCTAATTCGATCTTCTATTGATCAGTTCATTTTAGTTCTTGTAAGAATTCGACCAAATAAAATAGTATAGTCATTCTTAATTACTGCACTTGAACAAGTTACATTAGTAAATTTATTCAACTTGAAGAAACGTGATATCAACTGGAACAACTAAATACGGATCATTAACCAATTTACCTCGTTCCAATTGATCAAGAATTGTTATTTCCACAATTGGGGTCAATAGTTCAAGAATGTACACTTCCTTTCCCTCCATTCCCCACTCAATAACATGTTTTGCAATATCATAGTATCAAACCATATTAAATAATTTTTAATTATTTTTTCATTAACTCCTTTTGTTTTATATCAACTGCCCTGCCAAATAAATCATTAAAAATTTTGGATAAAGGTACTTTATCATAAGGATTTGATAGAATGCTTGACATAATTGCATGTAGCAGTAGATAATTGGATGAAAAAACTGACTGTGTTTTAACTTTCCAATAATAAAATACTACGTGACATTATGTAAAGTTTTATGTCAACCTTGATGTTCAAGTAGCATGATTGAAACATTTTAGTTTAAATGAGACTTATCACGTCTATCCAAATAGAACTTAGCTGATTCAATCTAATTAAGAATTTCACATAACATATCTGGTAAGTTGTATGAATGAAATCTTCTACTGCCTTAAAATATAGAAGCTACAATTACATTATTGTAATATTTCTCTAGGATGCGTTAATTATGCCTATAATCATTAAAGTTTTGAGTAATTATGTCAATGGTCACTAAAATTATTTTCTTAATAGTCATTCAAATTTACAATCGTTACATTTATGATCAATCGGTCAAAAATTAGCATTAACCTCAGGTGCACTCTTAAGCGACGTTGTTTATCATGCCAAATCATCAAAAAAACATTGTTAAAAAAAGCTAGGTTACTTTATGCTTTTAGCCAAAAAATTGACAAAAACTAAAGTCACATTATGTTTTCTAATCTAAATGTGTTTAATCTCAATTCCTAGTTCCGCAATTTAGTTGACGGGGCGAAATAAATACGCCAATTGGTGACAAAGTTGACAATTAATGGTGCACGTAGAATTTAATGTCACTAATTTTTTTAATAACCAAATGACCATTAGTTAACCGTTAAAAATATTAGTAACTATTACAGCAAAAAAAGAATTTCAATGACCATTGACATAATTACTCAAAACATAGATGATAGTTGACACAGTCATTCTAGAATTTATATACTATATTTCCCTTCTTTATATATCATGGGTTCAAATTTTATTTTATTTTTTACTGAAAGAAAATGAAACTTCTCCTTTATGTTGTATCTGTTGGAGAATTAGTGCATAATTATATTACTTTTAACTAAAAATACGCATATGTAAGTATGATAAAATCGTGATTTACTGGTACAAAATATTGAACAGAGTTTTGACTTAGCGAAATCAATATATATGCAAGAAAGTACGCACAAATTATGACTTACTGAAACTTAGAAATATGAAGGAGAACAAAATGAAGCGAGATATGTGAATTCAAAATTCTTTAAGACAGATTCTCTCCAACACCAGTGTTAGCAAAATCAAATGGACACCAATTTCTGAAAATACAAAGCTTATTCCAAAATTAATATTAGCACAATATTAATTTTTTTTCGAGTGAAACAAATCTTGTCTGTATACTTCTAGATCAGATGATATCGAACACAAAACTTGAAAATAATTTGGAGACAAAATCAATTAAATTGAATTGATTTAGAGTGAAGAAAATGGAATGAAATTGATTAAATTTGTTTGTTTGTTTGTTTTTTTTTTTTTTTTGGTCAATGGTTGCATCTTTTGCTGCATATTGATTTTTACTATTAGATCGCATCATTTTCAAATTGAATCATGATCTAGTGGTCAAAATTGTACCTATCAAAAAGTCGTGAATCTTTATTATACATATTTTACACTTGAAGAGTTGCACCAAATTGTAACACCTATTAATTTTTTTTTTTCAATTCACATATTTTAATTTTTATATACCCATATATTACAACAATCACCCACATGAGTTAAATAAGTCGACTCACAACAAGAAAGACGAAGAATAGTACTATTTGAAAGATAATGCATCAGAATAAATATTTTCGCTTTGAACTTTCCTTGGTAAGAATCTATCAAACCTATGGCTAATCAGTTAACGCAATATTTTGAACTATCGACAGTTATTTGAAACCTAGTAATAGATCAAGTACATTATCTCTCATATTAAACTTTGATTCTCTATTTGTTCTTCTGCCATGAACTTTTTTGAATTCTACAAATGTGCTAGAGAATTTGCCTAAGTAAATTGTTTATAGAATTGACTAAGTTCGCATTCACCTATATAATATTCTGTAAAGAGTGTCCTATAATACTTCACTTGTATTTTATACAAGATATAGTTATCATTAAAAATATAATCTATTCTAAACAAACTTCGTAGGCAACACTTATATCAGAGATGAGTTAAAGCTCTAAATTGCTTCTCATCCAATCATTAATCACTAATCTTTCTATTGAACCTATTTAGTGGGATCTTCAGTTGCTGGTTAGGTTTCCATTAAGATAACTCATTAGTTCTAGGCTTTACGCCTACTTTTCTCAATACAGTCTATTCGCTCTCAGATAACCCAATTGTAAACGGATTCGATAGATTATTCTTGGATATAATAATCAATATTATTCCGTTTGAGAGAAACTACCAAATAGTTTTAAAGCTACGATACGTATGTTGAGACTTACTGTTATATAAAACATTATCTGTCATACATAACAAAATAAAATTATCGCCAATAAGGAAATCCTTCAAAAAATTTTGAAATCATCGCGTTTTCATCTAACTTTATTTAAAGCTTCAATTTTATATCTCAATTATGAAGTTGTTTGGAAAATTTTCGCTAAACAACTTCAATAGTAAAGTATATTTAATGGTAGATTTTGAATCATTGTATTGGATATTCAATTTTTAATGGCGCACATGTTTTTAAGTTTAACAAGGTATTTACTCTAGTGCAATTTATCATTTCAAAATTTTTTCGAATATCTCAAATTCTAATTTGAAGAAAGTAATGCCACTCATTAAAAATCTTTGGGTGCATCCGAATCTTAATTAAAAATATGATGTAAACAACAATCTTATTCCCCCACAATTTTGTATAGAACTTAGCTTAGCAGCATAATATTCATCTAATAATATAAAATTTGATCATATCGATAATTATACTGAATAAACAATTTTATTTCACATGTAGTCAACATATAAAAGGATTAGGAACGTCAAGGTCGCATGAAAGCTCACACACTTTCATACTTAAGACCCACAATTCAAAAAATAAAAATGAAAAGCAATTTTTTTTTTTTAAAGAAATCACAATCCTATTTCGAACCGTTTTCAATCCAACTTTAATTGGACCATTTAGATTTGACCACAGACACCACCTAGATCCAGATATAGCTTTCGCATTGTACCATGTTGATCAGGTCGCAAATAAGTCACGTTGGAAAAAGGACGACGCATTCAAAACACGATGCTCTTCGACGCGCCTTCTCTACATTAGAACTTGAGCCGTACTTGCCAATAGGAATTTTCCTACTAGCTAATCTAAGTGCGACTGTATACGAATGGACACGTTGGTGAGTCACTAATCATTCACTTTGATTTCAAAGCCGCCAGTTCGTAGACCAATATTAAAGTGCACTTGTTTTAAATTAAAAGTAATGATTCAGTCATAACAGAAACCAACCGTTTCTTCCCTAGTAGAGGAATGCACTGAGCTCCAAAAAATCAATTCAACAATTCCATTTACTATAATTAGTTTTCGATAAGGTCTATTCGCAATGAATAGCCACAAGTATAAAAAAAAAGGTGAATATGACTAAATATTTAAGCATGTAACATACATTCACATATTTTTTTTTTAGAAAAATGCATTTTGAATAAAACAAAACATGTCTTAAGATTGTTGGAAAATTGGTGGATAATTATATTCATTTTAATCAAAATATGTGCATGTAAATATGACAAAATAGTGACGTGTTGGTCAAAATATCGAATAGAGTTTCGATCTATCGAAACCCACGTATGCGTATGAAAGATATGCACAAATTGTGACTTACTGAAATGTAGAAATTAGATATAGATAAAATAAAACGAGGTATGCAAACGCCAATATCTTTAAAATAAATTTCGCCCCCACATTGATGCTAACATATCAAATGAATATCACTCTTCCAAAATACCATACTTCTTTCAAAGATTAATATAACACATTATTATTCTTATTGGATGAAACGAAACTTAATTGTACTCTTATAGACTAGATGATATCGAACACAAAATATCGAACACAAAGCTTGAAAATAATTCGGATGACATAATCTGGATAATGAAAGGATTATGAATCAATTAAACTAAGATTTAGTGGGAAGAAAATGGAATGAAATTGATTCAATTTATAGATTCAACGTGTATTTTTTCAATGATTGCATCTTTTGGCACAAATTAATTTTGATCATTAAATCACATTATTTCATATTTGGTCATGATTTAGTTTACATCCTATCAAAATGTCATATCACCCATTTGGGAGTGGCCGAATTGGTAGAGCAGGTGAATGCGAAGACCGAAAGTCACGAGTTCGAATCCCTTACCAACACTTTCTCGGTCGAGCCATTCGCACAGGGCTTACCTAGTGCGGCTTATCTCTCCCGTGTGGTTTGCGGGCTATTGCACATGGAGCGAGATTTACTTAGTCCACACTCACAAGTAGCAGCTGCGAGTTCCTACGTCAACAAAAAAAATAAAAAAAATGTCATGTCTCATGACTCTTCATTATACACCTAATTATTGCACAAAAACTTTTTCAATATATTTAAATATTTACATAACCGTATATTTCAACAATCTCATTCTACAAATCAGCGAACGTGTTTTATGCACTTTGACAAGGTCAATGCCTTGGGTGAACATGAAGTGTCTTTTTATTTTAAGACAAACAAATTCACACAACAACCTAAATTACTGCTACAATTTTGTGTATTGACCCCCTAAATCTGATAATCAATAAACCCCAAAATTATACCAACCGTTGAATCAATTCCCGCCTGTTTTTTCTTACCCATTTCCACTTTCTCATCTCTCTCTTGCCCTCCCTTCCTTCTCTTTCTTGTCTCCCTTTCCCTCTCCCAATCTCTCTCTTCATTTTCCTTCTTTTTCTAATTTGATTTTATTGAGAATTGGGGGATCAGGAAGGAAAAGAAGTAGCAAATGTAACCACCCTGTATTTCGTTATTATTTTATTTGAATCCAGACTCAAGAATCCAATATAATGTTTTGTTACTAATTTCTAGTTTTTCTGGGTAACTTTTCCGTGAATTCTTCCCCGTTTGAAGAAGAAATCAAGATTTTTGGGGCCAGCCCAGTTGGATCTTTTTGTTGTTTATTGCAGATAACAAGAAATTTCCAGGGCAGGATCCAAAAGTATTGCAAGTTATTCGGTTTTAGATCATGAAATAAATTGCCACGTTTTTGTTGAATTAGAAGAAGAGCGAGGATTTTGAAGCGAACTTGGATGCGAGGAGGTTGCGAAGAAGATGATTTTGCCTGAATAATTGATTTGTGTGCGATCAATATGAATTCGCCATTGTTGAATTTGATGATTGCTTCTTTAGGGATTCTCTTTGGTTTCTTTGCTTTCATTGTTGAGTCTCAACAGAATGTGAATCCTCCGCCGCTGCGAAATTCTTCGCCTCCTTCACTGCCACCATCCGTCGACATCAACTCACCACCACCATTGGCTCCGCCACCTCCATTCGTTCCGCTGCCACCACCTCCTCAATTGGCTCCTCCACCTCCATTTGTTCCGCCGCCAACACCTCCTCCATTGGCTCCTCCACCTCCATCTCCACCATCGTCTCCACCTCCACCTCCAACTCAATCACCACCACCTCCCCCGCCCTCATCTGTCAGCCCTCCACCGCCATCTCCAAGAAAACGCCTCCTCCCACCTCCTCCAAACGAGTGGCGTCCACATTTGAGCCCCCCACAGGTGAAAGATAAGCTCAACACGGGGAAGAAAATTGGGCTAATGTTCGCGGGAATAGCAGGGATCTTGCAAGTTTGCGTGGTGGCATTCTTGTTGATTAGGAGAAGGCAAATTTTAAAGGAAGAAGGTGGTTATTAAACCGAAACTACAACAATATATATTTCGATTAAAATCACATCATCTGAATATTTTTCTGTTAAATTTTTTTTCTCTTTGGTGGATCATACTGCATTGAATGTATGGTTCCACTGGGTAGAGACTCTTTAACTGTGGCTTCCGATTGAGGCGAGACATCAATGGATTCGAGGGCTTATCGGAACTCTTGTGTCAGCATCTGGGTTCCAGCTCTTGTAAATTGGTAATTCTTGTTTTTGTTAATAGTTTTTCATTTGTTTGTTCATTAACGTGGGATGTCAAATATTTATGTTCTATGCTGATTCTGTATGACTAATATGTTACTGAAAATATGAGTTTAGGATCCTGTAGTAGATCTATCAATGAATAGAACATAGTGTGCAGAAGGATTCACATAGTTGAACCTAAATATATTAGGGAACAAATATTGTTGTGTCAAGATATAAAGATGATTAGCTCGGAATAACAAATACAGAAGCCATCACCTGAGTTTTTCTTATCACCAGAAATGTCACCGCTTGAGATTGTCGAAACTGAAATCATTAACCAATAGGATTGAACTGTTTACTAAATGATGGTGGCCGATCTTTTTCCTGTTGTTATCTATCATTTTTTCTAGTTATTTGCCTTTGATTAAATCTGTTGTTGATGGGTAGTTATCTAGATTGCGTTGTTTATAAGTTAAAAGAAACAGTACAATGTTTCTAACCTGCGTGTTGTTGGTTAACGAAAATGACATTGGGGAAATTGATCTCTTTAGAGTGCTTTGGACAAGTGCTATTATATTTTCTTTACTCGTCTTAGCTTATGCACAAATCTAGGATCATTTTTCGTGGGATATCATCTCTTCCTATTCATGCTAAATGAGAATATACACAATCAGTGGAGGTGAAGCGAATTGTGGATGGATTATGGAAGGATAGATTAGATGATTAGGACATTTTTATGTAGACTTATAAAGGCTCTGATAAGAGTGACAAGGTCTTGGTAGAACATGTTACAAGAGGGAGGGGTCTACAAAATATACTGTGATTTACGGTAGTTGCTAAGATCGTAAATGCTTTGTGCTTATGGGTATTTTACTATTTTAGGCTGGCCAACTAAAGGAAACTTCATTTTGATGTTGTAGGTGATTGTGAAAGAAGAGGATTGATTTGTAGGCCATTTTCTGTTTGTCAGCAAGGAACAGACTTGGAATTACTTCTGGATTGCAACAAACTACATTACATAGCTCATTTGTTCAAGTAAAAAAATGTAATTTAAGAATCCGGAGTTAAATATTTTAATTTCTGACTTTTAATCAACGTAATAGCAATATTTAATTTATTTTCATTAATTTATATGGTAATACTATGTCTCTCTATGTTGGAAATCCAATCTGCCTTTATTTCAAGAAACATTCAAAGATATCATACAGGTACTTTTGCAGCATTTTCAGGACTAAATTTGTTAATGTTTTGTATACTTGACCTACCGGTTGGAACTGTTGATGGTTTTGGAGTTTAATAAAACTTTGTAGACTTGTCATGTTTTCTTGATTACTTGGTTACAGGTAGTCGCCCTACGTGTCACAATTTGTTATTTGATGTATGAGGAAATAAAAAACTACCACATTAATGTATTAAATAACAAACTGCCATGTGTATGTCACGTAGGACCATTACCGATAGTTTTTACTATGAATTGTATTACTCTTATTGCCTAGGGGTTGCTTCAGCTTAGGCTCTTTGTCTGTCTTTCTTTTTCGTTGATATTTTTCCTATCTTTTAGAGGGTAATAATAATAGTTTTGGACAATTATGGATTTTTAAGCTACATTTTTAAGGTTAATTTTTTCATGCTCACTCCTTTCACGACCAAGTCTTCATACGAGATTGATATAGGATTTATGGGAGAAGTGTTTAGTACATATTGGGCTATGCATGCGCTTTTTTGTTTTCTCTCTCTCTCAAAGCAACAACCAGAACATTCTTTAAATTCAAGTCGCGAAGAACAAATGATGAAATAGATGTTAGAATACAACATCTCTAGTTGCCAATTACTTGGTAAATAGTAGCATAGCGAGGAGCGTTGAAGGCCACTCGGTTCCCATCACTTGGAACAAATTGACAAGAACCACAATGTACTTTCTCAATGAGGCACAATATTAGACAAGACAAGCATTTGGAGGAAAATGAAATTAACTTTGTAGCACACTCAGCATTATGACACAGGACAAACTTATCAGGCATTATGACGTGGGATGGAAAAGTGATCAATACTAATTTCTTTTGTTCATAACACTTGAACGAGTATTTACTTGAATTTCGTTCAAATGGATGGGTTAAATATTTGAAATTCACCAAACAACGGGAAAAAAATGAAATATTATTAATTAAGAAAACGAATGTATTATTTTTACAACTTTAACGCGTATTTATAGACTCAAAACAAATCTCAGTTTAAACAAAACCTTGATTTTGGAAACAAATCCAATTAAACCAGAAACGCTAAAAATCCAATTAAAACTAAAAAAATATTAAAATGATGAAAATACCCTTAAACGAACTAAAAATAGAAAAAATGCAAAAAGGGACTCTTAAATGATGGAATTTGATTGGCAAAATTGAGCAAAATTAAAAAACTCTTTCGGATTGTACTCAAAGATGAAAATTCGACACTTAAGTTGAAAGTTATGCACGTTTTCCTACATCCTTCTTATTTCTTAGCTTTTCTAATTGGTTTATGATTTTCTCTTGTAATTGATCCGCATTGCATTACAATGAGGGAGAATATGCAGCTAGGAATGGCTATTGTGTTTTACTCAATGAACTGTATGAAGATGAGGGGTCTAGTGGGGACATTAGCATCTTGGTAGAATGCTTTTTGGCTACTGAAATTGCATCCAAATATCTCCATATTCCTTTGGCAGGTCTCACATGATTCCTTGCATACAATCACTAATCAGAATTCCTGCAAGATTTCAAGCTCGTGTCTGTGATCATTGCGGCCAAGATGAATCAAATACCTACATTTTCTTCAATGTAAAGCTAGTAAAGAAGCATGGCAGCTGGCAAGTTCTCATGATACTGTGAAATTTGATCTTTAGGATATTGTAGCAGACCTTTATTACTTATTTTCCATAGGCTGAGTTTGGCGTAGTTTAGCCTTTTAGCTTGTATTCTCAGGATTGTTTGGGGTGAGAGAAATCGTATACTACAAGGTGAACGAACTGAAAATGTAACTTGTTTATTGCACTAAGCGTAATGACATGCGATGGTCAAAGTCGCTTTCGGTAATGCTCATGCCCTATACAGATGCTGTTATTCAAATTGTTGAGGCTGGCTCAGTATAGGAAAAGTGATTAGAGATGACCTAGAGGCCGTAGTGGCAGCTTATGCGGACTGTATGCCAAGTTGTTTTGATTCCGAGGTAGGAGAGTTGTTAGCTCTACGCCATGGCTTGATGTTTGCAATAACGATTGTGCTACATATACGTAACAACTTACAAAATAGTTTAGTTGGATCAAAATCTTATCAATCAAATAACATAAGAAGCATTTTCCATGCAATAATATGAGTATTCACATTGCAGAATGTGATGCCTTACGGGTGATCTGGAGCATTGAGTCCTCGGAGTGTTCTTCGACTACACTTGTTCTAAGTGATGTTATTGCTCTTGTTTAACAAATGGGCGTCGGCACATGCTTTTTTATTCCTTGAGAGAGAGATGATATTCCATCAACTCGCTTCTTTTGCTTGTAGCTGGACTAATTTTTTTTTTTTTTTTAATCTCCGTGGCTGTTAGGGCGATATTTTATGGTTGTCTTAAAAAGGGGGTAAATCTGAAATTTTATTATAACAATTAAATGGTAGCTTATAGCTCTTCCTCGATTGACAACTGATACAAATAGATGGTTTAGTTTTCACCTTTTTTTTCTTCGAAAATAGTTAAGTTATAGTAGCATCAATAACTTTTATTTCTTTCAGCAAAGTGGTGTAACTAAAATGAACAGGAAAAAAACTTTTAGAAAGACAACCTCTTACTGAACTTCTGGAACGATCTGGAAATCTCTTCCAATAATTTAAAATATCTCTAAGACAATTTGTGTGGGTTTTTGAAAGCTATCCATTCATTAACAAAAGTCTGGGCTTATAAAGCCATCACAAAACAAAATGTCCAAAAATAAAGAAACTAACATACAAAATCAAAGCAAAAACAAATGCATCAACTTTCTGGAAAATGGTCACGCTTGTAGTTGAAGTGCTACACTCATATAGCATAATCACCAAGTAATGAGTATTGACAAAGCCAATCAGAAACCATAACAAGTGCTTGAAACTCTTAATAAGGAAAAATTGTTTATCAACTATAAGAAGAGTTCCTTCATATAAAATGAACCAGACTTCCTAGGTTTCATTGTGTCCCATAAAGGCATTTCTGCAAATCCTGCTAAGGTTCAGTCCATTCTTGAATGGCCCATGCCACAATCAATTTTTTGATGTTAAAAGTTTCCACGGACTAGCAACCTTCTACAGACGCTTCATTTAGAGCTTCAGTACAATCTGTTATTTTTGGAGGAGAAAGCATTCAGATTTCATTTTTTTGTATTCAAGTTCTTCCAATCAATTACAATGGTGATGGTATATATACACGGTAAACATTACTCATATTTTTGGTATACACATATCTTGCTATAATTATAGATAATTTGGCTCTGATTGATTCTGTCGACCCCATAATGAAGGAATTCATATCCCTTAATTTGCTCCTTTAATTTTCCTGTAGACAACTCATGCAACACAATCATGCACCAATCACCAAATGCCTCAAATCTAAGCCTTCCAGTGGACACTTGCAAGCACTAAAGCATTTGAACAGATCAAACAGAAGATGTCTACTGCTGCAGTATTATGCCTTCCAGACTTCTCAAAATATTCGAGATGACCTGTGATGCATCACAAGCGGGGATTGGTGGGGTCGTCAGCCAAGAAGGTCATTCAATTGCCTTCTTGAGTGAAAAACTTAATGAAGTGCAATGAAAGTAAATCGCATATGACATGGAACTCTATACCCTGATTCAATATTTGAAGCACTAACGTCTCTACCTAATCCATTATGAGCTCATTCTATTTACTGATCATGACTCATTCAAACATGTGCACTCTCAGAATAGGTTAAATGCATGACATGCTAGATGGTTTGATGTCCTGTAGCAATTTGACTTCACCATTTGACACAAGGTAGGCTACGAGAACAAAGTAGCTGATGCCCTTAGTCGTAGACCACATATCCTTTCCGTTTTCTCTATCACTGCCACAGGGTTCGAAGCCATGAAAGATCTTATGCCACAGATTTAAACTTCAAGGATGTTTGGTCTGCTTTGCAGAACAACACAAGCTTAGCGACCCTGATTTCTCACTTAGAGACTGGTTGCTGATTAAGTGTTCATGCATGTGTGTCCCTGGAGGATCTACGAGAGAATTCATCATTTGGGAATTGAACTACAGAGGGCTTGTTGGTCACTTTGGCTATGGAAAAACACTAGCATTGGTCACTGAGTTATTCTTTTGGCCATGGTTGAGGTACCATGACCGTCTCTCGAGCTGCAGCTTTATTCGGGGAAAATTGTTTCCTTATTTCTGACCTATTTTTATCCTCTTTCCAATCATAATATATTCCTTTGGGTCATATTTATATTCCATGTGATTATTGCCATTTTATAGCAATAGAATACATATTGAAAGCAATATTCATTGTAATTCTCTTCATATAGTGAATTTATCTTTTCCACATGTGTTGTAGAAGATGAGAAGAGTGATGGAGAGCTTCTTGTGGTTTCTCATGGTGATTCTAAAACTTGTGAGGACTGGATACTTGATCAGCGTGTACTTTCCACGTGAGTCCTAATAAGGATTGATTTACTACATATGAAGTGGTTTCGAGAGGTTCAATGATCATGGGAGGTAACTCGTCGTGTAAAATTGCTGGTATTGGAACAATTAGAGTCAATGTGTTTGATGGAGTCGTCAGAACATTAAGTGATGTGAGACATGTCCCTGATCTGAAGACGATCTCATATCTTTGAGTGCTTTTGATTCAAAGGAGTACAGGTACACTAGTGAAGGTGGAGTTTTGAAGGTCAACAAAAGGTGCTCTTGTAGTGAAGAAAGGAAAAAGAAGTCTAGCACAATTGTATACCTTGCAGAGTTTTACAGTTATAGGTGATGTAGAAGTTTATACTTTTCTTTAATAGATGTGGAAGTCACTAAACTTTGGCATATGTAGTTTGGGCATATGAGTGAGCACTTGATGGTTGAATTGAGCAAGAGAGGACTTCTTGATGGTCAGAGTATAAATAAGTTGAAATTTTGTGAGTGTTGTATTTTTGAGAAGCACAAAAGGGTTAATAAACCAAATGGAGACACAACACGAAGAGAATACTTGATTACATCCATTTTGATCTTTGGCGACGCAGGTGCCTTCGAAAGGAGGTGCATATTACTTATTGACTGTTGACTTCTTCAGAAATGTAAGAAATTTCTTCTTGAAGCAGAACATGGATGTATTTATTATCTCCAAGGAGTAGAAAGCAATGATTGAGAAGTAGGCACGAAAGTAAAACATCTTCACACTGATAATGGTTTAGAGTTTTGCTCGAGTGAGTCTAATAGTTTCTGTAAGGCATAAGATATTTTGAGGCACTTGACTGTGCGTGGGACTCCACAACAAAACGGTGTAATAGAATGTATAAATAAAACCTTTATAGAGAAAGTTCGGTATATGTTTATAAATCTGGGTTGCCTAAGACAGTTTGGGCTGAAATTATTTCTACTGCTTGTTTTTTCATTAGTTGTTCACCCTCAATCGTCATTAAGAATAATATTTCAGAAGAGCTATGAACTCGTCCTCCTCCTAATTATTCAGATTTATAGATACTTGGGTGTCCTGCTTATGCGCATGTTGATAATGGAAAGTTGGAGTTGAGGTCTAGGAAGTGTATTTTTTTGGGTTACAAATCTAGTGTTAAGGGTTGTAAATTGTGATGTCTAGAAACAAATAAGGTGGTTAGTAGCAGAGACGTGGTGTTTGATGAGAATGCAATGGTTTAAAAACCATCCCTCAAAAATTTTGGTAATATAAATTAAAAAGAGCAAAGTACTCAAGTGGAATTGGAAAATAGTTCAAGAGATAAACCAGAGTCTTCATCATAGTCTAGCTCAGAAGTAGGGAAGAGTAATGCGTCACCCCTACGACAAGTGGTACTGCAATATTTGATTGTTAAAGACAGACCTAAAAGAGAGATTAGAGCTCTACAGAAGTATGGTGAAGTAGACTTGGTGGCATATGCATTAAACGTGGTAGAAGATGTCGATTCCACCAAGGAGCTTGCTACATATTCAGAAGCAATAAGTTGTAGAGATTCTACAAATGGATGATTGCTATGGAAAAAGAGATGGAATCACTTCAGAAAAATAACACGTGCGACTTAATGAAATTACCCAAGGGAAAGAAGGTTGTTCGTTGTAAATGGGTGTTTAAGAAAAAGGAAAGATACATTAGGAGTTGAAGAAGCAAGGTATTACCCATATAGCAATAACAGCTACGAAACTTACACAATATTGATTCAACCCAAGAAAGACAAGAATCAACGTTTGAAAGCTCGACCCTTATCATATGATTCGTATATATTAGAGAAATCTAGATCATTAGCATACATGTCCTCCACATATTCAAATCCTAGCAATTTAGCACCTAAAGACTTTAGAAGTACTTACCTCCTTGATAAAACATTCGCTACCACATTTTTTTTACCTTGTTTATACCGAATAACATTTGAAAATGTCTCGATGAACTCCATCCACTTGCATATCTTTTGTTTAGCTTGCCTTGACCCCTTAAATGCTTCGAAGACTCATGGTCGGTGTGAATCATGAATTCCTTTGACGACAGGTAGTGCTGCCAAGTCTCTAAAACTCGAACAAGTGCATAAGCCCCTTGTCACATGTAGGATAATTGAGAGCTGCTCCACTTAGCTTTTCACTAAAGTAAGCTATTGGTCTTCGTTCCTACATTAAGAAAGCTCAAATACATATTCATGAGGCATCACATTCAATCTCAAAAGTATTGTTAAAGTCAGGTAATAATAAAATTGGTGTAGTACACAACCTATCCTTAATAGTATTAAAAGCATGTTCATGTTCAATGCCCCAATGAAATTTTATACTTTTCTTTATAATTTCCGTGAGTAGTGTGACAAGTGTGCTAAAATATTTTACAAATTGCCTATAAAAACTAGCTAACACATGGAAGCTTCTTACTTCAGTTATGCTTTTAGGTGTTGGCCACTCTTTGATGGCTTTGATTTTCTCCCCATTCACTTCAATACCTTTAGTACTAACGACATAACCAAGAAAAACAATTTTTTCCATGCAAAATGTGCACTTTTTTAAGTTAGCATAAAGTTGTTATTGCCTTAAGATTACAAGCACACATCTCAAATGCACTATATATTCATTTAAATCCTTACTATATACTAAGATGTCACCAAAGTAAACTACTAGAAATTTACCTATGAATGTACATAAAACATGATTCCTTAATCTCATAAATGTGCTATGTGTATTAGTAAGTCCAAATGGCATAACTAACCACTCATACAACTTATATTTAGCTTTAAAAGTGGTTTTCCATTCATCTCATTCCCTCATTTTAATATGATGATAATCACTTTTAAGATCAATTTTACTAAATATATATGATCCATGTAATTCATCTAACATATCATCTATCTTAGGAATAGGATGACGATACTTTATCATTATATTATTGAAGGCCCTACAGTCGAAACACATTCTCCAGGTTTAATCTTTATTTGGCACAAGTAGCACTGTCACGACACATGAACTCATACTCTCCCTCACATACAATTTACTCATCAAATATTCTACTTATCTTTGAAGTTCCTAAGTCTTCTTAGGATTACTCTGATGACAGCTCTAGGTACGAAATTAATTTGATGTTCAATGCCTCGAATGAGTGGTAGTCAAGCTAGGAAGGGGTGTATTAGATTCCTCAGGATTGAGGAATGACTCCTTATAAACCAATAAGACCATATGTCAGTTCTCAACTACTACCATCTTCAACTCATTCCCTTTTGTAAAGAAATTCACTTTCGACTTTTCTCTCTTGTTGCTCTACTATTTTCTTCTTACTTTTAGCCACCTCAGTATTTTCTATCTTTCTCTCTTGTTGTGAAGGGTCAATCTCTCATTTCCTCTCAATATTTTTTCTTCCTCACTTTTCAACTTGATTTGATCTTCATACACTTGTTGTTGTGTCAATGGTGCAAGAGTAATAGATTTCCCATCCTTAGTAAAGTTGTACCGATTTTTGTACCTATCAAAAATCACCTTCATATCCTATTGCCATGGCTTTCCCAACAAAATATACGCGGCATGCATAGGGACTATATCACACATCACTTCGTCATGATACCTCCCAATTGAGAAACTCACCAACACTCTCCTATTCACTTTAACCTCTATACATGCATTCAACCATTGCAATTTGTAAAGCACAGGATGTTTTAACATAGTTAGTCCTAATTTTTCAACAAGTGTTGTGCTAGCCACATTGATACAACTACCCCACATTAATAATCATACTACATACCTTGTTGTTGACGTGACATCTTGTAAGAAATATGTTCTCATTTTGTTGCTCCAAGTCATCCACTTTAATTTGAGCACTAAGAGCTCATCGTGTAATAAATAGCTCTTCCACTACATACTCCGCTTCAACACCATTCTGACACGTCATCACATTCACCTCACTATCACTCACCACTTCTCCATTGTCGGGTTAGATCATTGCTCTTTTGTTTGGACATTGAGAAGTAATGTGTCCCAATCCCAAGCACATAAAGCACTTGATATCCAATTCCTAGATTGTTGGGAATCTACCTTGGGTGTAGCTTTGCTAGCAACTTCCTATTTTCCCTTCGATAGTTTAGTTTTACCCTTTGAAACAACCTCATCACCTTTATTGCTATCCCACTTCGGTTTTCAAGAAGAGTTAGAACCCGAAAAATCCGATGTATATCTAGTTGTCCCCTTCCTCTTCAATTGTATTTCTACTTTCATAGCTACGTGTAGTATGTCTTCGAACTCAACATAATATTGTAGCCCTACCACATTAGCTATATCCCTATTCAAACCATTTAAAAATCGGGCCATGTTGGCCTCTCCAATCCTCCTCAACATTCACTCTAATCATAGTAATCTATTTCCATGTGATAATCCTCCACACTTCTAGAGTTTTGGTAAAGGCTTTGCAATTTTTGATGAAGCTCCCTATAACAATGATTAGGCACAAATCTCTTTCTCATGATAGCCTTTTATTCTTCTCATATATTAATAGGCTTCTCACGATTTCTCCTCTTATATGTTACTACTTGATCCCATAGTATAATCGGTAAATTCAAGTACCATATTCTTTACCTTCTTTTCCTTCAAGTAATTGTGGCAATCAAATATCAACTCTATTTTTTTCCCACTTCAAGTATGCCTCTGAATCACTCATTCCCTTGAAAGAAGGAATTGTCATTTTGATATTGCCCATACTTTTATCAACACCGTCTTCAACATAATCTCTACCCATTATTTGATGCCTTACTCATTTGATGCCTTACTCATCTATCCCTCATTCTTCCTAACTCGACATCCATCAATGTATCCTCATTAATATCACTATCTGCTTCCTATTCACCAGCATAATCCGCTCTATGATCCCGCTTTCCTTGCCTCCTTGCGTTAGGAATTTCTCTAGATTATTTCATACACAAGTTAGCAAGCAATGTATCTTGCCTATCCAATGTGTCTCTCACATCCTCAAATAACCTTTCGAACTGTCGTATCACCTCATTCGACATGTTGACTTGATTATTCTTCCCGCTTAAAGTATAACTGTCCTTGTCAGACATCCTAAATCTAGTTTAATTTTCATCTCACGTGTGTACAATCGTGTATCACTCAATTTGACTTTTTTTCCCTCTATTAGTCTCACCACTCTACATTTTTCCACTCAATACTTTCTTGCAAGTGCTTTAAAAAATTAATTTGAATCTCAATCAAAATTTAACCTTTGTAGAGTCCAAACGAAGAATTGAGTAAAGAAAGTGATCTAAAAAGAATGTAGGAATTTGAACTTGAATGAAACGCTAAAGATGAATTCAAGAAAGTATTTATTGAATTCGAACTTGACACTTTTGAATTTTTTTATTCAAAAATGAACTTGTATGCTACTGGAATTTTTTTTTTTTCGAATTTTCATTTTTTTTGCTCGAAAATTCAACTAGGTACCAGTAAAAGAAACATAAACTAATTTGGATGCTAGATTAGCACACAAACAAGTTTTGATTTTTTATTATTATTTTAAAGATTGGAGACTCAAAGAACACGAAGAACGAGAATAATACGAAGAATGAAAAAAACAAAGACTCAAACCAAAAGGAAAGAAATTACTAGGATATAACCTTGATTTTTGGATTTTTGCTCTAATACCAATTGATGTGAACCCACGTAGCAACAACAGCTACGAAACCCACACAAAATTGATTCAACCTAAAAAAGTCAAGAATCAATGTTTGAAAGCTCGACCCAATAATTTATTGAACCAAAGATCCAAGACAATCGCTAACAGTATCTTGACTCCGTGATCACAAAACTTATGAACCATACTTAAATTATAGAACGTTACAAGAATTTAATTATCGATAAGTTCAAAATTAATTCAGTGAAAAAGTGAAGAAAACAATATGTCTCACAATAATATATCTCAAATTGTGTCCTTTACAATGAATATAATATTCCTATTACAAGGAATCCCTAAAACCCTAGTAAAAATGGAATTAAACTCTAGAAATAACAAAAAGATATTATAAAAGAGAGTTTTAACGAAAATGGAGGATTACGTGAAATTTGAAAAATTCACGACTGGAAATCAACTATGCGGCCGCATAGTATAAGTCTATGCGGTCGCATAGATCGGCTGAAATTGTGCTCCATAGCTTCGATAAAGGGGCAAGTGGTCGCATAATTGTGAGTCGGGACACGAGGTCGAATATTAAGTGTGAATCATGTTTCAAATATTTTTTAATCTAGTTTCCAACTTTTGAATTGTCCGAACAAGAACTTTATGTAAGAGTCGAAGCACCAAAAGGAGAATTGCAAATTTATAAATTATACATCAATTTATTCAACAATAATTACAATTTTTTGATCTCAAATCAATTCAATTAAATTGTTTTCTAATTCTTTCCTTCTCCAAATTATGTCAAAATACTTTACAAACTATTTTTGAGTTTTGTGTTCAATATCATTTAGTGTACAAGAGTAGTGTTAAGTTTTGGTCCGTTTGTCAAAATTAACATTGTGCTATATTAATTTTAGAAGAAACGTTGTATCTTGGGATATATACATTCGTTCGATTATGTTAGCATTAGTGCATGGGCCACAGTCTATCTAAATGAGATATATCTCATTTCATTTTATCTTCTTCTAATTTCTATGTTTTAGTAAGTTGAATTTTGTAGTAAGTTGTGATTCTAACGTATTTGCATGCATAATTTTTAGTTAACGAAATATAATTAATAATCCATTTTTTTAAACAATCTTAAGATAGATTTCTTTTTCATTTGCATGTTATAATCTGGTGAAAAAGAATAAGTTAGTTTGCATGGATGAATTAAGTATGGTAAAATTCATGCATGTTTAAATTTGCACTTAACTTTACCAATTCGCTTATTCTATCTTATTTATTAAGTTCGCGTATTGTTTAAATCTAAAATTGCATTGATTTATTTTATTATGTCTGAAAATGTGTATCTTCAATATGATGAGGCAGTTTCTTTTTCTGTCGGTAATGATTCTTTATTAAAAATGTACATTGTTTCAATATTTGCTTGAAGAATTATATCAAGCAACAATTTCATGGTTAAACGTTATTATTATTAATAAGTAAAGGGTAACAATATATATGGCTTATTTTTAAAAATAGCCGCATGATGAAGACTATGGAATATAGTGAAATCCATGATTTAAAGATTTTTGAAGTATATAAACTATCTAAAGACAGTGGTGACATTTACTCTTCTAATAATGGAAGAAACATTAATATATAATGACTTATGTACGTTGAATATATACTGAAAAAGCAGATTATATCACTTGAACAAATTTGTTTAATACAATAAGAATTGAAAAATAATTTCTCTTGGTTGTGAAAAAAACTTATGAATTCATATCTATCCGATATTTTGCACCAATAAGTAGTGATTCTATCGAATTTTCATGCTTATTTTTTGTTAATGGAATATAATTAATGCATCCAACTTCCCAACAATTTCACTATAGTACAATTTATTATTTCAAATATTCTTTGAATATCTCTATATTATTATTACATATCTGACATATATGCAGTAATTTTTGTTTTTTTTAATAGAAAACTCCAGTACTTTATTGTAAAAAAAAAAAAAAAACAAACCCTCACTTTCGATGGAGGAAAACCATGTCTACAATCTCAGCCTAATGTAAAACCAAACACCAAATCTAAAAACAACAAGACAAAGCGACTCACTTACGTAGATATGAAACCCCTAACTTATCCAACCGAACAAGACCACGAGCATAAATAGGTAAAACTTTAGAAATAAAACGTTGTTATACTCCTTTGACTCCCAATTTTACCAATAAATCTGCCACTCGATTCCCTTCCCTGAACTGATGTGAAACTTGTATATCAAAAAGCTTCGTCAACTCCATTAATGCCTCCCAAAAATCCCACAAGTACCAAACCGTGCACTTGCACTTCACCGTCCACTCAACTACAATCATTGAATTGTTGAAATTGACTAAGTATAAAACCATTAAAAAGTTACTTTCGTGTCAACTTTGATCAAATATTCAGACTTGATCCAATAATCAATTTATGAAAATAAATAGACTAACTTGTTCTACTCGTCAAGTAGATCGTCGTGGTATATTTGGAATCTCTAAACTAATCATGGATGAATGAGAAATTATGGTGTAAATTTGAAAAAAAAATAGAGGAAACTGCTTGGAAATTTGACCAACTTCGTCGCTTGCCTAGCGCTTAAGCGGCAAGCGAGCGACAGACTCACCGTTTCTAACGCTCGAGAGACGAAATGGTGACAGACTAGTGACAGCAAATGTCGCGACCTTGGCAAAGGTTGCTGAGTTTGAGGCGCGGAACTTCACTAATAACATTTTCCTCCTCTATAAATTAGACTCTTGGAACGTCCATTTGTTCATCCCAATATTATGCAATCATAGCATAACATTAAATTCATCTTTTTCTAGACATAATTTTGCATAAAAGCTGTTTTTTCCATTTTCACAAGGAGTACAAAAAAATCAATATTTGATTCATTGTTCTTGTGTTTTGAAGTGCTACTAACACAAAAAGATTGTTGTTGTATCTTGGGAGTCGATTGCCATCTTCCGTGGGCACTATTGCGGGACAAATTCGACTTAAGGACAAAGAGTTCAACTCTTGCATTGACTTTACATACACTTTGTTTGGCGTTACTTTCTTTTCTTTAGTGTTTTTCACTCATATCGTTACCGTTACTCTGTCCAATTTTTTATAAGGTTGGTAAATTGATTTTTGGTTTAAGTCATAACTCAAATCCATCATCTCATTCAGCATGAATCACATTCAATATCAACCTGATAAACTCCTAAATCGTGTCAAACTTCAAGGCCCTCAATAATAGCTCACAACGTATCTTCATTATCTGACGTTATTCCAAAATTAGTTGCAAATGCTGCCAATACCATACCTTTATCATTACGAACCTCTCCACCTCTACCTGAATGGCCTGGGTTTCCAAAACTACTCCCATCTACATTCATTTTTACTCTTCTAGCCAGCAGTTTTTGCCAAGAAATCAACCTCACAGGTTTGACCTTCCTGGCCACACGAAATATTCATAGTAGTAAGGATATCTTATCACTACGTGTTACAATACTTACCTTTATAATATTATTTGCCATTTGCTGCAGCCAAAATTTAATGGATAAAAAAACATCTTCAACTAATTCATGAATACCCTCCATCCTAGTTTTACACCTTCGACTTGACGACCTCCACATTACTAAAAAAGGTAATAAACCTTGTTAGCAACCCAATTGAGAAGACCTCCTTCACGAGCCCACCACAGGTTGTTTCATATGCCACCTGATGCCTAGAGCATTGGTGAGTTCCTTCCACACCCAATCAGCAAACTTGTGCTTAAAATATGATCTGCATTTTCCTCATGACTATCTAAGCAGCAGTTACACCGAGACACCATAGCATCACGTGGGGCATTCTTACTTGTGAAGTAAGTAGTTGATCTCACAAGTTAAAGTGTGGTGACACTTGAATGAACACGTAGATGTTTTGCTATAGAACAAAACATTGGAGACCCGTTGGGAGATTCCACGTTGATAACTATCTGAGTGTTAGTGGTTAATCTCTAACGTTCGGTAGTGGAATTAGTTATTTGACTTAAGGTCATCACAGTACCTTATATGAGGACAGTTATACTTTGGTGGTGTTGGATGTTGCTCTGTCAAGGGTCGCTAATACAACATTGTTAGGGTACGTCAAGAGCCATATGAAGGTTGTGAATGATCGATAAATGATTCGTCACTCTTAGATAGTAAGAGATTATGATCTACATTTTATTTAGTTAAGTTGATAATGAAATCCTTGGCCAATGTGAACTCATAAGTCGACAATGAGTTTTCGACTTAGATTGACTTAACAGTAGGATAAAAGAAATGATCGATAAACGAAATTGACACATATCCATATCTCGTAATTGATTTGATCATATGACGAAAGGATTATAGTTTCACGGTAAACGAACAAGTTTGGTTTTGTCACATAGCGTGATATTTTCCGTCACATGTATTGCCCTTACACATTGCTAGATGTCAATTTGGGACGACGAATGTGAATTAGGGATAAATTAAAAGTGGTGTTTTAATTTATCGACTTTGATTATATCAAAATAATAATTCACATCGTTAGTTATCGTGATTGGGAACCTAATGGGTCACACACAAAAGAGAATCAAAAGAATGAGATTTATCAATTACTTAATTGAAAAGTGTGGATAATTAATTAATTGAATTCCTTATTAATAGGCCCAAATTAATTAATTGGATTAATTAATTTATGGACCAAATTTAATTAATTTGATTAATTAAATATTGAACTGGGTTAAGTTTTATAGACGGACCAAGCCCGCTTGAACTTATATTAATAAGCTGCTATGGTTTGAAAACAGCATGGAATAATTTATAATTCTTGCTAGCATAAGAAAAGAAAACCTAGCCGTCATTCTTGTTATCTATGTAGATCACCATTGGAGGCTGGACAATTGGACAGCTTGGATTGCAAATCGCAAGAAAAAGCAAAGGAGTTTGTGGAATTCATCAAATGTATTAATTCTATAACAGTTTTTATCTAAACACAATGTAGATCATTTGTGGGAATTGAATATTGTTTTAATTTCCGCTGCGCATGATTGATTCGATTCCCAACATAACATCCAAACCACTCTTAAGATGAAAAGGTACCTAGAACATTTGGCTTCCAAATTAGAAGATCCCTTCCATCTTTTTGGCTTCCCACCTTGCCCATGATTTCACTTGCCAGATCAGCTCCCACCAGCTGCTACAATTTTTTCACATCCCAGCCAGTTTCCAAACAAATATAGTGTACCTTTAAACAAAGCTGAAGAACCTATTCCACTTTTTGGAAAAGAGGACCATCATCCAACCATTATCAAACCAACGTGATAGCTTTGCTTCCCTGATCTTCCACTTGCTATTAGCAGCTACGTCAGGAAAACAACCCACTACCGACCTCCAAAACCGTGAACCAACAAGACCCAGATTTTCAACATTCGCCAAACCATTTTTCACATATTTTGCTTTAAAGAACCAAGCCCACAATGAATCTGCAGAAAGGACCTTCCACGCAAACTTCATATGGAGAGACCTTTGGACCTCCTCAAACCTTCGAACATTAAGGCCTCCTTCCATGAGAGGCTTACAAATTTTCTCCCACGAGACCCATTTTTTTCTAGTCCTCCTAGTAACCTTCCCCCCAAAAGAAAGTGGAGACATTGGAATATAAAGTGCTAAACACTGATTTAGAAACACTGAGAACTGATAATAAATGTGTTGACATGCTTGATAATAAACGTCTCAGTAAAACGATGCGACCACCTTGTGAAAATAGCTGCATCTTCCAACCTGCAATCTTCTTAATTTTCTCTACTAAAAATTGTAGATATCTAGCTGACAATCTCCCAACCACCACCGGCACCCCCAAATAAGTAATAGGAAGAGTTCCCTATGTAAAAGTGCTCAATCGCAGAGTTGCATTTTTTTGTTCCACAGAACAATGTTTAGAAAAGAAAATGGCTGATTTCTCCTTACTAATAAACTGACTTGTCCATTTTTCATATAATATTGTTAAGGAAGTAAATCAATCAAGATTCACGTATATTAGGCAAGAGATAATTAGGGTTTTATTGTATTTCCATACTTTTAAGTTTCCATATGTGTACTCTCGTTTTTTTTTCTATATAATGAAAGTACAGGACATGAAGAAAATCAACTTCTTCTCTCCGATCCAATCAACGCAAATTCCGGGCTCAGTCAACGCCAATCGACACCACTTTCGCAAAATCATCCACAACCGAACCACCTCTATTTCCTTGGTTGCTTCTCGGTTTTGCAGCCCACAAAGGGCTTGGAATTAGGACTTGAACAATAGAGAAT
>CAIGRP010009994.1:0-24800 GCA_903798385.1 Fraxinus cuspidata | reverse complement strand
TACATTCACACAGTAAAATATTATGCGCGTAAACTCAAATTTTTTTCTACTTTTTAACCATACATTCTTCAAATATTTATTATTTAAACACACTTTTTGTTTTTTTCCAAGAAATGGTTGTCAAACGTGGCTTAATACACGCACGATGAAAAGATTTGAACATGTCTTGTTAAACTTAAAATTACTTATAAATAATTTCAAGAATTATGTTAAGGCTTAGCCCAACGTGGTTGGCCAACTTCCATGTAGAGTCGGTTGAAGTGCATGTCTATGATTGTAATCCATTGAAAGATCACACGTGCGGGCAGGCAGTAAAAGTTCTGAAAAGATAAGCTTTTATATTTAACTAAAATGTATGCATTGTGTATGTATACATTCACTTAAGCAAGTAAAAGATTGATTGCAACAGTGAGAATCTGATGCACAGCTACTATGCACACGTACGAAACTGCCTCCTACTACTTTAATTAATTATAATTATTTTTATAGTGTTTTTTTCTTACATAAGCTAAGCCTATAATCTACCGACCTATTATATACATGATTGTGTGTATAACTGTTAAAATTATTTTCTTCCATTGTTAAGGGCCCACTGTTCACAGGTATTTGCAGCCTTTCTCATATCGAAACTCTCGTCGAATTAAAACGAATTGACAAATATAACCTTCAAATTATTGTGCCTGCAAATTCCACAGACAACTATAATCCATAAAAAATAAAATCAAATATTTAGCCCCGTTTGTTACAGATTAAATCTAGATTTTAATTTAAATCCTTATTTAATTTTCATTTTTTCAAATGAATATTTTTCTTTTTTTAACCACACATTATTTAATAAAATAATATTACACAAAAATGTAATTTTTCCTTATTTTTTAACTACATATTCTCTATTAATCTATTATTTCAAAATGCATTATTAACTTTTTAATGGAACTCAAACGGTCTTTAAGTCGAAGTTAATAATAAATTTTAACCACATATTTCATGGGGATCCACAACTTTTGAACTATATATTTCATAAACTTTTATCAACATTTACTAAAAATCTGATTTTAATCTTTATCAAATAGGGGCTAAAAGGATAATTTAAAATTTCAGTTGTATTAGAGTATCTCCAATCATGGTGTAAAATAAATATAAAATTATGACTTAGATCTTTAGAGTAGTCGGAACCTCTCCATTGAAGAATTGTAATGAAAATGCAAAATTGCATTTTTCGGCAAAAAAATAAAAATAAAAACATCCTTTTTTTTTTTTCACTTACACAAGATGCAAAAAGTGAATTTAGATATTTTCATAGAAGCAAAATTTGAATTTAAATCATCTAAGAATATGTGTGGCTCATGCATACAATAATATATAAGTTGCTCCTCATTCGAGGCAAATTCTATGCACTATGAAATTTTGCGTTAGAGATTTTTAGAATAAATTTTATAAAGAATTAATTTTTTTTAGAGAGTGTGTGATTAAAAAATACGAAAAAATTATAAGTTTATGAACAAAATTATTTATTTGAAAAGTGTGTGGTTAAAATGAGATAAGAAAAAATGAGTGTTAAAAATGAGGAGCCAAACAAAGGTCCTAACATTAATTGCGTAGGGATTTAAAGGAATTACTCTCTCCATACACAATATATAGTACTGTAACTAGCTAAAAGTATAAGATTGTATCTACTCATTGTACTATTATAAAATGTCTAATTAAAGTGTTAAGTTACTATATACTCTCTTATTTCTGATGCTTAGTTTTATTAAATAATATTTACGCGACATATTAATTAATTGATAAATAAGTTCGTGATAAATTAATTAAATAATATTTTATATATATATTAAACAATTATGCTTGTCTTTCATTATTTCAAAATTCTTTTTTTATATACTCATTTTTAAACACATTCATTCAATAAAAATATTTTATACATAAATCTAAAAAGTTTCTTACTTTTTAATTATACTTTCTTAAAAAATTACTATTTAAAATAAAATGGCGACCAAACGAGAGGGCTTGACATCATTTCTTCTTATTTATATAAGCTTATCTCGCCCCCAGGGCACATCTCCAAGTGGTAAAAGGGGAAGGTGGAAAAATTCTAACTTTGCTTGAGGCTGCCGCGTTAAGGGTTCGAATCCTGAATTATGGATTTGGCCATTGGGTAAGTACAAATGTACAAGCAGTTTTCCACCCTGTACCCTTGAAGTCATAACTTGCGATTTACCTCATTCATCAAGGCCCAGAGTAGGGCAGATAGGGACCGTCAAGGATGGGGCTAATCTTTTTTTTTATACATAAGCTCATCTCACGTAGTGCTTGGGGACAAGCAATTTCTTCTTTTAAGGAGGCACAAAAAATCAGAATTATTAAATATGACTTGCCTTACCTTAAAAATCAGATGGTGTGATAAGTGAGAACGGCCAACCACCCAACCCTATGGCTATGAATTGCAAGCAGAAGTTTAGGCTAATTTCTTGGAGATTCATCAGAATCCATTATTTGCTTTTCCACTTCCATCCACTTCCTCAGTAAACGTACTCCCTTTCTGCATTACACAGTATTTTTTCTTTCTCAATTTTAATTATTTTGCCAAATGTAATGTACCTTTTCTTTGCTCAATTTCTTATTAAACTCAAGGGTTTAGGTAAAAATTATTTCTAACAGACTTTGTTAAAAATTGATAAAATATGTAGTTAAAAAGTCAATAAAAATTTTGAATTCCATGAATGTGTAGTTAAATTAAAGGAAAATAAATTTAAAAAATAGGAACCACACTTCCCTATGTTTAATCAAATCAAATCCTCAACTACAATATAATTCATATAAAGTTGTTGCTACTTCTTTCAAGATCTTCTTTGATTCTATTAGGATCCGTTTGATTGTAAGAGTGAAATTTTGGTGGAAAGAAAATGAATTCCAGGGAATTGAAACGTCTAGAATTGTTTTCTTGAAAATTGTCAATTAATTATGTTTGATTAGTATAATTTTTCACGTGGAAAATATTGAAATTTTGGATCTTTTAATGTTCGTTTGACTTTGTTTTATATGAAAATTGTCCATTAAATGGATAAAATTTGTTACAATTGGAGATAAATTTTATTTTCATTGCCAAAAAAATGAATATCCACTAAATTAGGGGGAATTGATTTTCCACAAAATCATTGAATTGGCGTGTGTGTGAGACAAAAGCAAGAAAATGATGTCAATCAAACACTCATTTTAAAAAAAGATGGAATTTCATTTCCAAATCCATGGAAATGATGTGCTATCAAACATGCCCCTAGCTTCTTTCTTCCAACATCCAACCAGTATCACTACTCGCCTAAGGACGGTGAGAATTTTGCATCAATTGCTGAAGAACACTAATCATACTATGATATTATTGATGTTATTAACATAGTGTAGCATTAATGGGTTATAAAATTAAGAGAAAGTAGAGACAATTTAAGAGAACCGGGAAATAGTCAAAATCCTTTTGTGTTTTTATTGAGAATCAATGGCCCATATTAGGATTGAAGCGTTACAACAATCATTAATAAATAACATTTAAGTTATAACTCTCTCTCTCTCTTAAATAGCTAATTTTTAGAATTTTATAGAACTTTAAATTTCAAAAACTTGAAACCTTAATTACTTTATTGTTAAGATCCTCCAACACTAAGAAAATTATTAAATGCGGAATATAAATTAATCCATTTGGAATAATTCTTTAATATTGGACCTTGATTCCACATCTTGAATTTTGAAGATCAACTGCAAACTTTTCATGTTTGGTTTCTTAATCTTTAATTTTAAATATTACCTCCTTTGATTCTTGAATTTTTATTCTTGACTTTGACCTCTTGCTCAATAATCTTGATTACTTCAATACCTTCTTCTTAATTATTGATCTTGATTGTGAGTTTTGGATTTTCCTCTTCAATATGTTTTCTCTTGTATTATTATGTTGATGGAATGACACAAACATAACCATATTTATATTTTCATACGTATTCAGCCCATTATCAAATACAACACTAATGGATTCGATCTCTACATATATTTGGCACATGCTTGATTTAGATGTCCAAATCTCAATAATTTAAATTATTTATTAGACCACTTTAAAAATGATTAATTTTAAGATAGTCTTTAAGCACAATTAATTACATATGTAGGCTTACATGACAAATAAAAACCCAACAATCTCCCACTTGAGCCACATATGTTACCTTGTAAATGTACATAACCTTACTACGTTAAAATTTTTGCTATCATAACCAAAAGTGTTTACGCACAATCTTGTCCATTAGTTATGTCAATATAAGATCAAAACGATTTTTGTTACAAATATCATAATTAAACTCATCAATGGTTACGTATATCAACACAATCAAATAACATATATTAAGTATGGATGTGTAGCATGGAAATTACATGTAATGTGATCCAAACATGCTTATTTTCAACTGATCGTATCTCAATATTTAATGAGATCAAACCAAAACTTTAATCAGAGTAAAACTAAACAAAATACCTGATTTCTGAAAATAATCTGAATATCTATAAGCATAAAATACATCCGATTCAGAAAACAACCAAATAAAAACTTCCACTGAATTGTCATATCATCGAAAGATGTAACACTTATATGAGCAATATGCTCATAAAAGACCTTGTGTGCTAGTTCTTCAATAAGCAGATCTGCAGTCATGGAATTTTTCCTAATATACTTTAAAAAACACGACCACTCTAAATTATTTCCTTAACAATTAGGAACTTAATATTTATAAACTTAGACATCATCGAGCTCCTATTGGAATATAAGATCGTATTGTTGTAGAATAACGTAAGTGGTCTTTTAATTCCATCTAAAATTTATAGCATATAACAAAATTCCAGAGTCATATTCTATGATCAGAATCAGAATACCCAATGATCTCCAATTGTTCTGGTTTCCTGTATATAATCATGTAATATTTAGTTCTCTATAGATACCGAATAACCCGCTTAACAGCTTTCCAAATATTCATCCAGAGTTACTTAAGTATCTGCCCATCATTCTAACAATGAATGCTTTATCCGAATGTGTGCAAACTTAAGCATATATTAAAATCCCAACTGCTGAAACACATTGGAATTTTCTATATTTTATTTTCTTTAATTTTATCCTTAGGGCATTGATTGAGTGAAAAATTAAGAGGATCAAGAATTCTTTCTCACACAAGCTTGTCCATTCTCTTTTGAAAGATGTGATTAATGCTCGTGCCAAAAAAAACAAAATTCTCATTGGTTAATTTAAGTTTAATGCCACATGAATTCATATGTAGGGTTTCTTTATAAAAGACAATTGTATTAAGCAAAGACAAGTTATCATAATCTGATAAAGAACCAGTACTCACAATATTTTAATTTAGAAATAGACTAAACTGATTATTCTCAAATGAACAAGAGATAATTGAATTTGTCCGATATAAAAATAGAAACCAAATTTCGTCTAAAAGACGGTACCAAAAATGTCTATTTCAAATCTAAATAATAACTAGTTTTTAATAATAACCTAAAAGTTGGTATAGCCTCAACTTTAACCGATTTGCCTTCGCCCACATAGATGAATTTTCCAGCATCAATTCATTTTCGATTGTTTAGGTAGCCCTACATAGACACACTTATATGAGTAGTGGCATCGAAATTTATTTACAAGTGTGTCTAGGCATTAAAACTAAATTAACCTTAGAACAAATCAAAGTAAAAAGTGCACTTTTCTTTACACGTCAAGCGTGATATTTAGTACAATTCCTCTTTATGTATCCCAGAATTTCACAAAATTAACAGTCAGATATACTTTATCCTTTTCATGCCTCTGTTGTTTCTTTTGAATTGAACCAGATGCAGTTTCCTTATTCTTTAACTTGTCCTTAGATGTACTTGCCAAGTGAGTACTTTCAGTTCTCTCTTACTTTAGTCTTTCTTCTTTTTGCACACAATATGAAATGATCTCATTAAGAGTCCACTTTCTATTTTGACAGTTGTAACTGATCTTAGATTAACTAAATTGTGTAGAAAGAAAAATAAAAACCAAATGCATGAACAAGTTATCAAACAACTCAAATTATGTTTTATTTAGCCTTATACTTTAGTGAAACCAAGTTCACTAAAAGCATACTAATTTTGATCTCATCGCCTTTTGCAAAGCATTTTTCAATTCTTTAAGAAATTCATTAGAAGCAGTTACCTTATCGGATATAGCACTCCTGAATGTTGCTGAAATTCTATGCTTCATGATCATAAACCTTATGCAGTTTGAATGATCCACTTATCTGAGTCCCGTTTTTATTAGCGAAACTCTTATTCGTAAGTGTAGCGGATTGTTTCATTTCTTAACGCAAGGTCTAGATCCATGCTGTCAAGAACGATATAAATATTCTCTTTTCGGCCCTCAAACTTTGGTTCAAGCACATGAATTGAATTGCGTTTAATAGAAATTGCACAAGTAGATAGATTAACGAAATAGAGAACTTAAAACTAATTAACAAGTTCACATGGGAATCCATATTGAGCAATTAATAAATTCAAATAATGGTGGGCTCATCATAAGAGACCGGACACAACATTGACATTTAGTTTTTGGACAGAAATATCAACTTGTAAGTTGTACTCTTGGTGTAGTAATCAAATATTGACAATAAATTATGTCAAACATTATGTCTATTTTTGGACCGACCATCTGTTCACATAAAAATAAACTTTATAATTATCACATATTTAATACCACATGTGTATAAATAAATCGACCAAATATTGACTTTCATTTAGGTCAATCAATACCCGTATGAATTACGTGCACACAATATTTCAAATAAATTAATTTAGACAAGAGAGGTTACTTTGATAACATGTTGCTTTAATTAATCTATTTTAGAAAATTAGTAATCTGAAAGAAACTTTGGTACCAAGATTTGAATTTGGTTGCCCCTTCTTTTGTATTTTTATTTTTATTTGTTTCCAAAAATAAAATAAAAATAAAATTTTGGACAGAACCCGAGCGAGCACTGTGGAGCCCAAAACTAGGCGCCGCGACACCATGTACGTTGCCTAGGCAGCGCGTTTTAAGTGTTACAGTACTACGGCGCTAAAAAGGGGCAGCCCCTAGGCGCTGCATTACTTCGACTGTCCATGTTCATTATTTTTCAGAAAATTTCCTAAAAAACGCGAATTTTTGAATTTTACGGTTAAAATTCATATCCTAAAATTGAGGAATCCAAAATATGAAATTCAACCAAAATATTCTTGCTTGAAAAATGTGAATTGGAACTAAAGAAATGAAATATTTCTTTATTTCATTCTTCACTATTTACAATCCTAGGGCCTCAATATATAGTATAGGAACATGAACCATGAATCGACAAGGTAACTATCTAAACATGGAAAAAGAAAAAACTTAAGTGCATGTTGGACACCGATTAATTTATTTTATGGTTTGCTACATGATTATTTTCAACCGCACATTTACATAATAAAATATTCACACGTATATCAAAAAATTTCCATACTTTCTCCTAAAAATACTATTCAAAACTCATTTTTTCTAATTAATGAGAATCAAGCAGGCTCTTACCTAATCTAAATAAGATTATACAATAATACAAAATCAATACATAACCAATATCAAAATTCTAGGGATTAATTCTCGGGATTTCTACACTCCCCTTCGAGTTGGATCATAAATTTTGACCATATCTAACTTGCGGATAAAATCCTCGAAATTTTGTCGAGGTAGACCTTTGGTAAAGATATCTATGGTTTGCTATTTGGTAGGCACATAGGTTATACATATAATCCCTCTCCGACTTTTTTATATATATAAAGTGTCTGTCCACTTTTACAGGTTTGGTTCGATCGTGTTGAGATGGATTGATGAATATGTTGATAGCCACTTTGTTGTCGCAATAGAGTTTGATTGGAGACTTTACCATAGTTTGTAATTCGTCCAATAGTTTCTTTATCCACAATCATTCACATATTTATTGTGCAACTATTCTAAACTCAGCTTCCGCATTTCTTTTGGATACCACATTATGCTTCTTACTTCTCCAAATTACCAAATTTTCCCAAATGAAGGTACAATAGCTAGTAGCTGATCTCCTATCTTCTATTGAACCAGCATAATCTGCATCAGTAAAAACTTCTACTTCCTTCCTTTCGCTTTTCTTGAAAGTGAGTCGCTTCTTAAGGGTACCTTTGGGATATCTGAAGATTATGTATACTACTTTTAGGTGAGCTTCGTTTGGAAAATACATATGTTGGCTTACCACATTAACTGTAAATGCAATGTCAGGTCTAGTGTTCAAGAGGTAGATTAGCTTGCCAACTAGTTGTTGATACCTATCTTTTTCAACTGGTTCTCCCGTATTTTCTTCTTTTCTTCCTGCCTCTATTGGTGTATCACATGGTCTCCATCCAAGCATGCCAATTTCAGTTAGAAGATCGAGAGTGTACTTTCATTGTGAAACATTGATACATTTCTTTGATCTAGCCCACTTCCATTCCCAAGAAGTATAACATATGTCTGAATCTTTTACTTCAAACTTTATGGCTAGGATTTTTTTAAGCCTCTCTATTTCTACCGCATAATCTCCCGTCAGCATAATGTTATCAAGGAATACAATTAGGATTGTTTTCGTCCCTACTTCATATAGTTGGTAGAACATATGATTGTTTGAATGTCATTGTCGATACCTTTAAATTTTCAATACTCTTGTCAATCTATCGAACCACACTCTTGGGAACTATTTGAGGCCATACAAAGACTTTTTGAGTTTAGACACCTTTTTTCTTCATCACTTTTACGAAAACTTAGGGGTAGCGTCATGAAGACCTCTTCTTCTAAGTCTCCATTCAAGAATGCACTTTGAATGTCAAGTTGTTGGAGAGGCCAATCCAAATTTGCTGCTAATGACACGATAACCCGAATTGTATTCAATTTTGCTATGGGGCAAATGTTTCTGTGCAATCGATATTGTAGGTCTGTGTATAACCTTTTGCAACAAGACGATCTTTGTATCGTTCTATTGTACCATCAGTTTTGTACTTCACATTAAAGACCTATTTGCTACCAACCAGTATTTTCCCTTTTGGTAACTCTACCACGTCCCAAGTTTTTTTTTTTTTGCCAGTGATTGCATTTTTTCCAAAATTGCTTCTTTCCATTTGGAAATAGCCATAACCTCTTGAATATTCTTTGGAATTTCCGTACTATCAAAGATAAGAGAAAGTACGAAATCCTACCAATAGATTGTTATAGGAAACAAATTTTGAGATCGGGTAGAAAGTACATGACTGAGGCTATTTTCTAAGAGAAATAAGTAGGTCACTTTTTGAGGACTCAATTTTATTCTGAATGAGTGTCATGGAGATTTGGAACTATCGTCGGTTCTAACTCTTTTGGTGCTTCAGGTGTGAGGTTCTCCTTGTACATTGACTTTGGCTTTCTAGAATAAATTAATATCTCCTTATTAAATTGCTTTCTTGTATTTCCCCATGAGTTTAAGTTTCTCTTTGTACATAGCATGGTATAACAATGAGGAGTGATCGATTCAGTGTTTATGATAGGTTCAATACAAAAGAGATTAAAGTTTAAGAATCGTTCTTTACTCAACAATTCACTCAACTTCTCTCCATGAAGAAAGGGTTTTTTAAAGTAGGAAGTCCCTTTGAAGAATGTGACATCAATGCTAACAAATATCTTCCTCGAGGATAGATCATAGCATTTGTAGCCCTTTTGAGTAGAGATGAGTATCCAATGAAGATACATTTAAGTGTACGAGGATCGAGTTTATTCCGGTGATGAGGATGTACATGGATGAAAGCAATACAATCGAATTTCAGAGAGGTAAGCTCGGATTAAGGCGAGAATTTGGGAAAAATTTCTGAAATATTTGGAGAGGTGATCTATCTTTGAAAAAATCATTTTGATGTAGTGTTACAATATTTTGTTTGTCTCTGGATTTATGTTTGAATCATTGAATGAAATTTTATGAACACGATTCGGACATCAGACTTTTCTTTTAGTAGGTAAACCAAACACATTTTAGTATGGTCGTTATAAATATTACGAACCATTTTTCGGGATTTGTGAGGAATCCATAAATCACTTTTAATTAAGGTGAATGGTTTCTATGGTTTGTATGTATATTTTGGGATAGGGGTAAAATATTTTTTGCCAGTTCATAATTTTCAAATTGGAGATCAAAGGTCTTTTTATTAGAAAATGTGGAAGGAAATACATGACGTAAATACTAAAAATTAGAATGACCCATTCTAAAATGCCATAACAAAAGTCCACTATCACTAGGAACAAAAGCAGAATCACAAGTTGTAATTTGACTTCGTTTACTTACATCAGCCTCTTCAATTAGTAAATGCCCTCACATTCTTTAGCATCTCCAATCATCTTCCTTGATGATAGAACCTGAAAAATACAATAAGATGGAAGGAATTTAGCTGAGCAATTGCAATTTTTCGTTAATTGATAGCAAGTTGTAAGATAGATTTGGAACGTGAAGAACCGACTCCAGTGTTATAAAATCAGAGATTCGAATACTCCATTTTCCTGCTACAGATGAGAGTGAGTCATTTGTAATTTTTACTTTGATATTGCCATCACGAGCGGAATATATGGAAATGAGGTGGTAAAATTTCGTCATGTGATCAGACGCACACGAGTCAATAATCTATGGAGCTTTGATTTGATTGATTGTGTGTAATGCTCTAAAAAAATTACTTTTCTGAGCTAGTGAACTTGACAGACTCAATGATTGAAAACTTGAAAACATTTTGTAAAGTTTCTCTAATTGTTCAGGATTGAATGCATAGCTCTGAGTAGAGTAATTTTTTCTTCAATCGGATCAACAAATGCTAGGTAGCCATGATTTTTGTTATTTTGTCTCACTTTTCCAATCAGCTGGTTTTCTATATAAATCTCAACATGTATCCTTTTTATGCCCTGGTTCATGGCAGTGATCACACCAGGGATGTCCCTTTGTTTCCTCTAGTCCCATTAGCTCTAGGCCCATTTCCTTTAAATAATGGACCCATTTCATTAGGCCCATTCTGTTTTAAAGTGTTAACAGCCAACCCATTAGACATGTAAATTGACCCAGATTTATTTTGAACTTGGGCTGACCCTTTAGGCCCAACACCTTTAGAGAGTAAGGCCAACCTACTCTCTTCCTCGTCCAGTCCGTCATTGTCTCCTTTCAACATAATTTTTCACCGATTTTCTTCCGTGCGCACCTCTGCGAAGGTCTCCCCACGATGATGGTAGTGGTCGATGGCTCAAAATTCTCCTTCTCACATCATCCAAGTCGCGACTCAGTCCAGCCAAAAACTTATTGACCCTCTCGTTTTCCAATTTCTTTTTATATCACACACTGTTAGTCGAACAATCCCACTTTTCTTCTATGTTTTGATCAAGTTCTTGCCACAAGGAACTCATCTCTAGGGATATTCTTGACACAGCCTGGTCTTGATCTCAAGAATTCGGGAAGAGTCCTCTGTGTCAGAGTACATTTCTCGAACGACTTCCCACACATCCTTTGTCGTTGGTAGTAAGGGATATGTTTTTCCAATTGTGGGTTTCATGGAGTTATCCAGCCATCGACATCGGTTGAGGCAGGCTTCTTCTTTTCTCCAGTGAGATACCCTAGTTTTCTTTTTCCATCGACAATGAGCTTAATTGAGTATGCTCATTCTCTATAATTCTTTTCGTTCAATTTTTCCACTATGAGTTGGAATGATAAATTGTCCAGTCTGCCTGAGCCCATGGTCGAAGGGATTCTACTTTCCTTATCTGAGGCTCACATGTCGTAGACTGGCTGTTGTTTTTGGTGTGTTCCTCCATTGACGGTTGACGGCTAGGTCAGGAACGACTTAACTTTGAAACCATGTAAATTGGAACTAAAGGAATAAAAGATTTCTTTATTTCATTCTTATGAATGTTTACAATACTGGGGCCTCAATATATAATAAAGAAACATGAACCAACAAGGTAACTATCTAAACATGGAAAAAGAAAAAAACTTACCTAATCTAAATAAGTTTATACAATAATACAAAATTAATACATAATCAATCCCATAATTCTAGATATTAATTCTCGAGATTTTTACAAAATAAATCTGAAATTTTGAAATCTATGACTTAATTCACATTCCAAATTAAAGAATTCTAAAATTCAATGTATGAACTTCAACCATAAAATTCTTTCTTTAATTTCAATGGTTTAACAAGGAGGTAGCTCTAATAAAACTTGTTCAAAAATTATAGAACTTTAGATATCAATAACTTGAAAACCTAATTAATTTATTGCCAAAATCATCTAGTCAAATCAGCAAGAGATTTATTAAACGTGGAACATACCTTAATTTATTGGGAATGATTCTTTAATACTGAAACTTGATTCCTATCTTGAATATTGAAGATGCAATTTCTTGATGTTTGGTTTCTTAATCTTTAATCTTGCCTCTTTTGATTTTTGAATTTTTGTTCTTAACTTGACTTTTTGCTCCATAATCTTGATTGCTTCAATAACTTCTTCTTAATTATTGATCTTAACTGTGAGTTTTGAATTTTTCTCTTCAAAATTTTTCTCTTATATTCTTGTATTGGTTGGGGGTGACATAAAGAATGAGAATCATATATGAATTGATGATCTTAACCATATTTATAATTTCATATGTATACGATCTATCATCAAATACAATCTTAATGGATCAAGTCTCCATACACATTTAACCAACTTAAATTCTTTATTAGATCGCTTTAAACGTGCTTTATTTTAATATATCATTTATACACAATTAATTACATATGTAGGTTCACTTAACAAATTAAAACCCAACACTAATTACATAACATCCATCTTATTATAATTTTGTTAGATAAAAATTAAGTGGAACAAAAATATTAAGTGAAAGGAAAAAGAGAACATTTATTTGTTAGATTTCTGGAGTATTAAAAATGAATGTATCTTATTAAAATCTTGTCAAGAAAAACTCAATGGAACAAAACCTAAACGAAAAATATAGTACAGCTGCCCACTGATTTTGATCATCGAATATCTTTAAGTTGACGTATTCCTATCTCATGTACCAATTTCTTGAATGCGCATTGATAATGATTTTCTAAATAAATTAGACACATTATCACTTAAGCAAATTTATTTAACATCGATGTCATATATTAAAACTCATGTTTACATAAGCATTTTGGATAAATATATTTTTCATGTCTCGTTTGATATAATATAGTTTTATTTGAGTTGTGCAATACGAGATGTAATGTCTTCCTACACTATTGTTGAATTAGATTTTTCTGAAGCTAATCTGTATAATGCTTAGATATGATAAGTCATATTCCTTAACTACATACATTGACTTACGTCATGAATAGTGAAAGTTTTATAATGATTTGTAAATGTTCTTTTCAAGGTTTGCTTCACAATCTTCATGATATATTTGTTCATCCACATGTAAACACATATCCTTTTTTTTTTATCTAGCTTTATATGGATCAAAGAGATAACCTACGTCTCCATATTCCTCTATGAAAAATCTCAATTTTTGGGAGTAAAATAATTTTAAATAAATAGTGCATGTCAGGTAACAAAAATTGTGTTTAATACCACATCAACCTTTTTGAGTTAGTGTTGCGTTATATCTTGCAAGGAAAGCTACAGAAAAAATTTTATCTGGTCGAGTGTAATTTGCAACGTTGGTTAATACTCCAATTGTACTAGATATGATACTTCGAAACAAAGAACATGTTTTCCATCTTCAAGTGGATGAAGCATATCTTTTTTTATATATAATGTGATTGAACGGTCGTAGAAGACGTAGTGGATGTGCTTTATCCATATAAATATATTTTAGAACTTTTATTTATATGAAGATTCCTTTCTAGAAATGTTCAAAATAAATTTTAATTTTTCTCAAATTTTTCATCTTAAATTTATTTTTTTAAATAATTTGTAGTTTTGTTGTGCTCTTATAAGTTCATATATGATTCAGAATATCGACATAAATTGCCATAATTGCTACTAATATTTATTTTCTTTTTGAAAATACCTTGACAAATATCATCATTCTTATAACCCTCTTTCAACAAATATTCGTTATTGTGATTATACCATATAATTCAAATTGCTTTATTAATATGTATAGTGATCTTCGCAATTTGATTGAGAATATAGTTTTGAGAGAATAAACCACGGGTATGTAGTTACTACATCCACATGATACATGTCGTCATTCTAAAACATGCAATTTATTCAAATATCAAAGTGTAACAAATATCATCGGAAATTATAGAGATTTTCTAACAAAAATTTAATTTCATCCTATAAGGATTATATTGTAAATGTTCAAATTACGGGTTTAAATACTTTGCTTTACTTTGAAGAATTCAATTTTGCCTAAAGAGTTGCTTTCAATTTTGGTCAATAATTTCTACGTTCTTTGATGGGTTTTGCTTCATTACCCTTGATATCATCAATAATATTGAACAATNTCTCTTTATTTTATAAATTTTAAATACTTAAACCCCTACTAGTGTTGGTGCTATTCTATCTATTTGTGCATCAAGTTCAAAGAGATCTAAATCTTAGTTATGTCCTATAATCCCTTCAAGAGTAATATTTTTCAATAGTACTATCTTAATTACTTCCATTCCTTCAGAGACTTATTGTCATTGAAATCGATTTGATTAATAAGCTTCATGTATATGTTATATTTGCTAAATTTAGTAATAGATTGTCCAAATGGAATATCAATTAAAATTTGAGCATTTGTAGCTACTATATATAGTTGTGTTAATTTTCCATCAGGTAAATAATTTGTTATCATTATTGAAGAATTGGTAAACACTGCCTTGTGTGAGGACTACCCTGATGTATTTTATTTTCAAGCTGTTTGATTTATCCCCTAATATTGGGACAATTGTCTAATAAACAATAACATTAGACAAATCATTTTGTAAAACAATACAGTGATAATTTGTATAGAAGGAATTTAAGATCCAAGATAAATTCACTACAAATTTTGATAGGACACTTAAAAATAAAAAAAAAATTGACTTCATGCATATGAATTATGATGCATAAAAGTATTGTGTTTCCAAATATAAATAGGAAAATTTGTTCTCATGAATAATTACTTGCAAATATCTTATAACTGATTATCGTCACCATATAATAAATGCATATTTTAAATCATAAACTATATAAATGGTCCACGTGGAGGGTGAGTGGATCTACAAATATCATTCATAATAATTTAAGTAATGAGAAAATTTTAGTCTAAACTTAAGCTAGTGAAGATCTTTTGACCAATGTACTATTAGTACAAGCATAACATGAGAATTCATTTTCTTGTAACATCTTCTGTTCTTCAATATATTCTCAATATTCATTTGCATTATTGTTGGTCTTGAATGGTCTAAACTAGAAATGCTACAATAAAAAATCTTTAGCACATTTCTCCTAGTTTATGAAATAGTTATTTTTAAGATGCAAATATTTTTATAATACAAACCAAAAGAAAGTGAGTAACATAATATTTGACTCTTGTAGAGTTTTTGATCGAATTGTATTTTTATTAAAAGAAAATATGCGCACCATTCAATCAAAGTATTCATAAACATTCATGAAATAATATATCAATATTAATTCAAAATATTTCCTCAAATGATGAACAATCTTTCATAAATTTTATGAAATAATAAGTCTCTTCTTGATATTAAACAATATGATATTTTATAGAATGATCATATATTAATTTTTGAGCTATCGAAGCTATGCTTCTTCCATAGAATCAACTTTCACTCTTACAAAATAATGATAGACTAAACTTTTGCTGCTTTAAAAGTATAAATATAATTATGCAATTTTTTTGCTAGAATATTGATATAATCTAAAGTATTGATTCATAATGAGCAGCGACAATATTTTCCTAAAAAATTGGTATATACAAATTTGTCATTATCCAAAAGAAAGAAAATAATATTCTTCTAGATTATTAGTATGTTTAAGTATGTGTTTTATTCAAGAAAAAAAAATCTATCACAATGTTTTTAAAAATATTTTATATTTATAAATTTGACTTTTACAAAGTGTAGCATAATATTCATATAGAATAATGATGCATAATAATTTATACTTCAAAAAGCATAATGAAGTATTCTTAGATAAAGTTGTGCTTTTTCAGGATCAACACCATAATATTTTTTAAGATTCTATTATAATATAGTTAATCAAAGCTTCTTCTGGAAAAATGACGCAAGATTACTCTAGAATATTGATATTTTATAAAACAATTCTTGACACAATACATCTATCAAATCGGTATAGAGATAAAGACATAACCACATAAAATAATATGTTCTAACCTTCCATTTCATAAATTTACATCAAATGAATAATAACCATTTTATTTTGGATAGAAAAGAATATTAAAGTTATTAATAAAAATGGTTAGAATTTCTCGTCTTTCTTTGAATAGAAAGGAAAATCGTTTTCTTTTTTTTTTTTAAACTTAGTTGACTAGAGTTTTGTAAATATGGAGAAGAATAAATTTTACTTACTCTATTGATTAAAAGTTCATGCTCATATGGTTTCTAAAATTAAGAAAAACAAGATAACATTATAAGAGAATTAAGAAGTCAAAACTTATGATCTTTTTATTGAGAAAAAATACAAGGTGTAATTCCGACTGCATAGATATAACAATTACTTACAAGTAATATTTGATTTATTCAACCAGTAAAAATGTACTAAGATATGATTAAGGTTTGTGATTCCAAATTTTACGTGGAACAAAATAAAGGCTACCCAAAGAAATGGCATAATGAATTTCAACCACGAGTCATCCTCCCAACTCCTTCCGTACAATCATGTTAAATTTTATGAATTTCCCCACCCACTCCAATATATTATTTATGAAAGGTGCAGGCTGTTGCATCTTTCTTTTTTCATTCTGTTTATGTTTCAAAATTTCAAGAAAAAGAACAAAATTCCAAAATACATATCAGTTATAGAGATTAAGCGTACGTTTGTATATTCGGTAAGTGTTTATAAATTAGTAAGAGTCAAAATACTTTTTATTCACAAGTTCTATTTACTTATCCATCATTAATTTATATATGTTTAATAAAAACTTATCAAATATATAGTAAAATGAGGAAAAAAAATTTATTTTAGCTTTTTTATTATTTTTTAATAATATTTATTATTGTCAATTGTCTAGCAGCTTATTAGTAAGATATAAAGAAATATTTGTTACAATAAACAGAACTCAACTATTGACAACTTTTATTATTTGTCAATTCACTGTACGACGAGGATCATTTTTATCAGAGCTAAATAGAAAATATTCATACATTAGAAAGAAGACATCATCTATGCATGTCAGTAATAAAATTGAACTATTTTTTATGAATTGTGTAAATAAGTACATTTTTTCCTGTATTTCAAACTATTCTTTGACATTTTTTATTTGTGCTGGAAAAAGATAAACATAAATTAAATGGCTCATTTTGCTTCCTTCCATTTTCGTCTATTTTATTCTCTAGTTATACCATAAAATACGTGATCACTCAAGCCCAATAACGTAGCCCAATTAAGAGATAACCAGCCTGCCGAGTATTCGAGTTGATCCACGGAAAAATTTCATATCTAAGAGATTAACTATGATCCATTTCAAAATTTAAAAACAAGATTTAAAACTTCAAAAATCAGATATTATTTATGAAATAATTAATTAAAATATATTTTATTCACTAAATATATTAAGATATCAATTCTATACAATTTGGTCACAAATTATCAATTTAATTGGTCATAAATTAATTCTCGATCACAAATCAAAAATTTTACACGTCACAATTCATTTATCGATCACAAAATTTTATATGTTACAATTTATTTATCGATCACAAATTATCAAGTTATTTCTCGGTCTATCTGTAGAAAGATCTCAGTTGTGAATCTAATAAATTGTGAGTCACAATCCAATTTTTTAGGCCATATATTCTTTATTTGTCACAAATTAATCTATTTATTTGTCACAATCATCAAATAATTGGTCACAAATACCTCCACCCCACCCACGACCACCGCACCGCCATGCCACCTCCACCAATATCACCACCACACACCACAACAACTACAAACACGTAACTGCAATCGCCACACACCGTAGCAACGCAAAAACCTCACCACCACAAACTACAGCAATCACCAACGACACGGCCAAGCACACCGCATCGTAACCACCAAGCACACCACCACACACCAGCAGCCGCAAAAACACCATAGCAAACCGCAAAATACCACCATAGCATCGCACCATCTGAACTTACCATCTTCAATGCCGAATCTAATTAGAGTCATCAATGATGCATCGTGATGCCAGAGATTATGCTATCACTCTCAAAGTTTCGAACACGGGTATGACATTATCCTCTCAGATGGCGTTGTAGGTGACGTCGCTATCAAATCGTCTTGTGGTGAGATAACTAACTTCATTTTCAGATGGTCGTTAATGACGATGCTACAAATGAAGATGTCTCCAGTATAATATAGTTCTTCTCTCTTAACTCTCCAGTCGCGTATAGAGAGAAAGAGATTGAGAAGTAATTAGGATTTGAGAGGATAGATGGTAGTGGGATGGATATGTAAAATAATTTTTATAATAATATTATTAAGCCCTTGTTTGGTCTACATTAAATTTTCATTTTCATTGTTCTACTCATTTTCAACTATTTTCAATCACATCAATAACTTTTCCTTCTTTTTCAACCACACATTCCCCATCAATCTACTATTCCAAAACTCATTCTTCCAAAATAATGTGGCTCAAACACACCCTAATATTTACAATTTTAATTATATCTAAATTTTTTTAAAAAAAAAACTTGTAACTCTTAATTATGAATTGAGAGCTTGAAAACACTTAGTCCCTATGATTTTCACTTGATCCACATAACACATCGTGCCTAGACTTCATAGCAAAAAATCCCTTACTAATTAGACATTGTACGAAACTCCCCAACTATTGAAAATAGCAGAAAATGTCCATATTTGAAACATTTTGTTCGGGATACAATCTTTAAGGTGCGGAAAATCTTCCCAACGTCCAATTCCATTAGTTTAACCATTAAAAATAGTAAAAATTGTCAAAACTAAAAATAAATAATTACAACTGCTGTACCAAATTTTTTTTAAATTTTTTTTACAAATTATACCCAATTTTATTTTATACGTGCACGCAAACCTTAAAAATCCGACCCCCTGATTCTTTGAAAACCTATTAAAAACCCCATATCCAAAACATCATATTCCATCTAAAAGGTTTGAATTTCTATTAGGAAACAAAAGATGGAATAATAAGCTTCCTCATAGCCCTAAGAAAAGGGCTAAAGTCATTCGAAGAACATTGCTTGTAAGACTTCTTCTTCTCTTTCCCAGCCACGGAGGCCGGCCTTTTGCGAGCCACATTTTTTTTTTTATTTGAGAAATTGGGTTGTTGAATTCGCAGTTGGTGAGTCCAGGGACGTTGCTAACTGATATGTCTTTGGAGAGGTATGGAGTCAGGGAGAAGAAGAGTTGTAAGAAGGCATGTATCTAATTATTTTCATCCTAATTTCTCACCTATAATTATTTTCTTGAGGTGGTAATACAAACTTTATTGGTTTTTAGTGGCAGATAGGAAAAGGATTGAAGGCAATGGAGAACTTGGAAAGTGATTCAGGATGAAAAATAGTTTGGATTTTGAAATTCACAATCCGAGTCCTGCTTTTTTTTCCTTTTTTCTTTTTTTGATTTCGTATTCAAATAGTTATTAGAGAGGTATCTATGAAACGCCGGGAAGAAGAAAGGATAGGTAGTGTAAGGTGAGGGTGGGTGGGTGAAAAATAAAGTTTTAAAAGTTTGGGATTGTAGTTGGCACATATAAAAATTTTGGGTATAATGTGCAAAAAAAAAAATGGTTTGAGATCGCAAATGCAGTTATTCACTTTTAATTTTGGCAAATTTTACTGTTTTTAATGGTAAAACTAACCGAATTGGATGGTAGAGGATTTTTCGTACCTAAAAGGTTGTATTCCATATAAAATGTTTCAAATATGAACATTTTCTACTATTTTCAAGAAGTATAGGGTTTGTTTGCACAACGCCTAATAGATAAGAGAATTTTCTGATTTTAAGCCTTCTTGTCTAAATTGAATGATTAACTTATCAAACAGAATCCTAGTAGAGCCATAGTAACTTAGCATATCAAATTTTGATATGGAACAGATCTCGATATGTAGAATCTTTTAAAAATTCCAATGTGGTTGATGCATGACATTCCATTGTTTCGAAATAAAATGATTATATCATTTGCAATAAAATTGTAATGCATTTCAAAGTATTGGTTAATGTGATAGTGATCTCACTACCGCGGATGGTGATTTTAACACCGATGAGGCTAAAGAACATTACACTTTACTTTAATATGCAACATGCTTGGAGTGTTTATAGGTGATTATAAGCTATGAGTTTATGACAAGTGTTGATAATAAGTATATAATAAGTATAAATCCTACGAAATGTGTGTATAAAAAATTATAGATAATCATTTTAAATTATAATTTAAATTTTACTAAACTTACGACTCATTTATAGGATCTCAAGAGGACTTATTTATAGAAGCTCGACTGGACTTTTTCTCAAATCCAACTTGACATGCGATTAAATACCAATCCACGCCTTTAAAATTGTCCATAGCTTTGAAAAATACAAGTTTTTATCGTGTCGTCTTACTTCCAATCAAGTTCCCAACTAATTATTTCTTTCATTTGGGTCCCAATATTCCATTTTAGAAACATTTGAGTACCTATTGACATATCACGTCCAATTTAGCCCTCGTTTGGTTAGTGTTCAAAAATTGTTTATAATTAGCCAAATAAGAAATAACTTTTTATTCACATATTTTGTGGTACTCACGAATAATATCCTCTTATCCACCACTAATTTATCTGTTTATAATTTAAATCATTTATAAACAACTCATAAACATGCTATTAGTCAATAAAGTGTCATTTAATGTGAGTAACCAAAGTTTTTGATTTACAAGATGACAATATCTTTATTTCCAATGAAATAAAAAATAAATTAATAATTAAATTAAATTAAATAAAAAATCTTCTCCTCCAAGTCCACCACTAAACTGTTATCTGAGTATACTTGGCTAAGGTGGGAATGGAAAACATGTATGAGGTGACACAATAATGAATAAGAGAGAACTTAGAATTGGGAAAAAAATGTTTACGAAATGAAGGAAGGTAATCAAGGAAATACTTTTTCTTTTCTTTTTCTACCTTCTTTAGTTCGTAGTTAGAGTCCATTTATAGATGATAAAAAAAAACTCATTATACCCGATACTCGTACCCCAAATGGGTGAATATTCTCCGCTTGATCGGGTACACAAGACAGGGTTCGTAGTTCTGAGATGGAGGGGCTGGTACGGAGAACCCTAATTACCAAAATAGGTACATTACAAGAAAGAATAACTTCTACCAAAAAAGGGTTCATAACTGCTATTCGAACACACCTGTTAGGACGGTAATGACTTCTTCGACCTTGATCGGCCCCATTGTCATCCCTACGTCTATTATGTCTCGGAGGATTGCCTTCTTGTTAACATCTTTCTTGTTCCATCATTTCATCTCCATTAACTAGTGTCCCAACATTGGATTCTTATTCAACTTGGGTCTCACAATTAGATTCCATCCTTTCAATATCATTGCCATTTTGCCGTCAACATTAGATTCATTTGTACTCCCAAAGCCTATTTCTCGGACCCTCTATGTCCTCTTGATGTTCATGAATGAATGAACTCCACATGTAATCATTTATCACATGATGCATTAAACTGAAGTACATATCAATCTTCGGCAGAAGTTGCTCACCTAATTGTCTCAGTATGTGTTTCCATCATAATAGGGGCTTCATCATTATTGACATTTTGACTCTCAGTATGTTCATTACCTACACCATCTACTACATTGGCTTTTCTTGAGTTTCAAGGTCCTCAAGTTCTATCATTTCTACAAACTAGACACTATTTTTCTTTCTTTTGGGATTCAAATACTTCTCTAATTGCTTCATTTTTCTCATGTGCTTCTTCTTCCCATTTAAAGATGTACTATCCAACTGGGAAGGATCCAATTTAGGTAACTGTTGACTCATCTTTTGTAGGTGTGATGTGGCTAATAGATCACAGTTTCTTTCACGACTATATATCATTTTTCTGTACACTTGGAGAAATCGTTAGAACATGTGGCCTTCTCCGATGGTAAGAGAGACAGCCACGAACACTCTGACGATCAAGTAAGTCTATTTGTGAGTAAGTATTTAAGTGTGGATGTGCTAAAAACATGAGCCACAATAAGGGGAAGGGGAGGGGAGGCCCGGTATGTAAATAGAGAGAATAATCTTCAAGTAATACTAAGTGTGTGCTTTTATAGTAGAAGAGGTGAAGTAATGATCGTTGGATCAAGAGACACGTGATCTCATCTTAATGGTCGAGGTATTTTCTTCAGGCATCAATTCGTCAATCATAGGTTGATAAGCATTTAATGTTTTTTAAAAAACTCTAGAGTTTAGTTTCGACCTTTGAAAAGTAGACTTATAATTTGACCTTTTAAACTCCTGTTGCAAAGATGTCACATCAATCAATCGTATGAAGATTTTGTACAAAAAGATCTCTTGGAAGAGGTGAGGTGGGAAATGTTTTCCATCAATGGATACCTAATTGCCTCAAATTCCTTCCTTACAGCATGTGTAACACCTCGCCTTGGCCATAAAGGTCTGGTCTCTTCATGGCACCTCGATGGAAGTGGTGCAGCACCTCGGCTACCTTATATATGGCATCACCTCGGTCAATAGGATGGTGATGTGGAGTGCAACCTGGGTTGGCTTGCTAGCGGCTACCACATAGTGCTGATTTGGAGCTTCGTCATAGGAGGCATATTATAGTCCCTTAAGTCCATATATCGATGTTCATTTAATGTGTGAACTTTTCAGTGTGGGGTTGAGTAAATAATAGAGTTGGGGATGATTCCTATCGAGGTGATGCATCGGAGTGGAGCATTTTACCTTTCTTTGGCGAGGTGATTGCTTGTATAGTTTTATATTTAACACAACACAAGTTTCCCAAGTTCACGCATGAATATTTATATAATGCATGGATTTAAAGCGTGGAGGTAATACTTCTAATACTTTATTTGACAGCTATGAAAGTGATGAGTTTGCAGAGATGAAGTCCTTGCATGAGAACGAGGCTTTGAAAGATAGGCAGCTTGATGAAAGCTTTGATTCAAAGGCGAGGTCCTTACTTGATAACAATGCTATGAAAAATAATAGCTTTGGTGAAAAAAACTTTGATGCAAAGGCGAGATGTTTGTGATAAGTGTATTTTATACACTTATTCGATGGTCTAAAATAACTATATTTGATAGTTCTTCTGACAAAATATATCTTAAATTGTTGTATTTTATATTATATAGGTAAAACTCAATGGTTGAATGAGGAATGGAAAGAAAGAAGCGAAAATTGATGAAAAATGGCAAAATTCAAGTTTGAGGACCAAATTGCAAATTCAATAGTTGATTCGAACCACAATATGATACTTTGAAGATTGTTAAGAGACAATTAGATGGAACTAAAACTCAAAAAGGAATGAAATATTATCAAAATCAATTTCCAATCGCACAAGTTATGTTCCAGATCCTTAGTCAAAAATTGAGATCCATTTTTAGCATAGTAAACGTCCAAACTAGAAACATTTATTTCTAGAAATGTTGTAACCCTTTAAGTTAGATTCCCAATGCTTTGAATGGTTTCAATCGGACATCGGGAAAGAAAGTTATGGTCAAAATACTTACTGATGTGCATAGACAAAAAATCCGCGCGCGAAAACAACTTTCCTTATTCGATTTGAACTCTTTTGGAAGTCAATTTGGACGTAATTTTCAATCAATTTTCGAATTCTACAAATACTTAACAGCAAAACACGTACTAGAGACCACTCATATACATCTCATACTTCAATATTCATTAATTATTATCATCAAATGAGAAGAATTCATAGTTTTTGTAAGATATTTGAAGGGGACTTGTAAGAATTCAATCAAATGAATATTCAAACTTGATTTTTGGGCAAACAAAAGAATGCGCAAGTGGAGATTCATCAAAAAACCATTGAAAAGATTTCAGATTTTAAGATTCATCTTGATCTTCTCAATTAATCAAAAATCCGGGTTATATATTTTCTCTTAAATATGATTTATTGTGATTTCGGTATGTTATGCTAGTTTTATACATTGTTAGGATGAGATGAACCCTTGTTTTGAAATTTTTAATATTAATTAATTATTTTGACGACTAGTATATTTATTTTCTTGGATGTTTATTATGTTTTCACTGACTTTTCAATTAATTAGCTACTAATTGAGATGATTTATTGGAATCTATTATTATCAAGGGAGATAATAGGTTTTTAGCTAAAAATAATAACATTGTAAAGTTCAATAGAGGATAGAGATATACCTCTATATTTTATAATATTTCAATAGATGTTCTAGTACTTGTTAATGCATTTATCATGTTTGTATTTTTCATCGAGAGATAGAAGAATCACGTGAGGGAAATATATTTGATCGCTATCGAGAGAGGATTTCAACTAAATTGGGAACATTGACAATATGAATGATTTCAAATTGCCACT
>CAIGRP010009984.1:0-19263 GCA_903798385.1 Fraxinus cuspidata | reverse complement strand
ATATTTATGATTTAACTTGTTCGATGTAATTTTTTTTTATTAAACTGTGGTTTTAAATCGAACTAAACCAAAAAATGTAGTTTGGATTGATTTGGTTTAGAAATTGAAGTGGTTTGGTTTGAAAAAATTTCAAACCCCTTTAAGTTGTTTGGTTTGAAAATTTGTCGTAAGCTGACCAAATCGAACTATGTTCACCCCTATGTATATGACACAACCTCAAGGGTATCAATATCCTGACTGTCCTATACATCTGTGTAACTTACGAATCTTTATGGATTGTGTCAAGCTCCAAGAGCTTGGTTTTCTAGACTTACAGATGCTTTGAAACTCCTTGGTTATTAGTCCTGATACGTCCCTCTTTATCTAGCGTAACAAACATCATATCATTCCTATTTTAATTTATGTGAATGACATCCTTGCGACATGCTCTAATTTAAAGATCATACAACACTTTATTCAGTCCTTGCGTGCTGATTTTGCAGTAAAGGAATTGGGGGATTTGAATTATTTCCTCGAGGTAGAAGCTTTGCGGACCACAGAGGGTCTTTATGTCACCCAACGGAAGTAAATTGCTGATGTATTACAAAATTCAAATATGTCCAATGCCAAACCATGTGTTAGACCTATGGCAACCACATGCTCGTTAACTTCTGCAGATAGCAGACCATGTGATAATCCCCAAGCTTACAAAAGTATTGTTGGAAGCTGACAGTACTTGTCCCTAACAAGGTATGACCTAGCCTTTTCCGTGCATAAGGTCAATAAGTTCATGCATTCACCGATTGAATTGCATTGGCAAGTAGTGAAATGCATTTTGCGTTACCTGACGCATTCACTTCCACAAGCCCTCTTTATTTCCAATAAACAGTCGCACACAATCCAAGCATACTCTGATTCAAAGTAGGCAGGTGATAAGGATGAGAGACTGTCAATTGGTGCATACTGTTTCTTACTTGGTGATAATCTTGTGCCTTAAAAGCTGTCTTAAGAGCTGTCAACAACAATCAACTGTACCAAGGAGTATCACAGAGGTTGAATACAAATCTTTAGCTAATGCTGCTGCTGCCGAAATACAATGGTTTCAGTCTCTACTTTGGAAATTGGTTCTTCAGTTCCACAAAAGCCTATTCTACGGTGTGACAATATCGGTGCTACTTATTTAACTTCTAATCTAGCCTTTCATGCAAGGACAAAATACATAGAATTTGACTTCCACTGTGCATGACCAAGTGTTGAATAAGAAGCTAATCGTACCATTTATCTGGAGTAAAGATTGCATGACCAAGTGTAGAATAAGAAGCTAATTGTACAATTTATCTCGAGTAAAGATTAGCTAGCTGATTCCTTAACCATTGTCTTCAACGCATTTCAAATTGTCAGAAACAATCTGAAAGTCCGAAGTCTTCCCTTCAAATTGAGGGGTTTGTGGAAGATCAAGTTGTTAATTCTATTAGATCCAACAATTCTATAGATAGATCAGATATTGATATCTTAGAGGCAAATAAGGAGGACATATCAGTTCCTTAGTTTTCGATCAGCAGTGTATTTTAATTTTAAAGTTCATTGTTTATAGGATTGTAGTTAGTCGGCCTCTATAAATGAGACTGCATGATTGTAAGTTTCACAGAGAAAATACAAATCATTCATAAATTCTATAGAGGGAAATGGGGGAAGGGGTTTTTAGGCAACAGGCAAACCAGAGGGGCCAGACAGGAAACAAGAGGGGGGCTCGAAGAGGAGCCAGCCGGGGGAGGCCAGACTACTAGCAATAAAGGCGGGGAAAGGAGCTGAATTGATGGGGATTAGTTTACAAAATGTGCGTTATGCTAAATTTAAAATAAGGAAATGACAACTTTAAGGGATTAAAAGATGCTGTCAAAATAAACATTCCTGAAGCAAATTCAATATCCCACATATGTTTTCCTGAAATTAGTGATTTTTCATAACATTCCAGGATATTCAGAGGCCTCAACTACTGAAATATCAATCAAAATGGCAACTACTTCATGCAAACACAAAACAAGGGACTGGAAATTGAAAAATAATAAATAAATAAATAAATCCAAGATAATATGTCTTTATTCAAATGGTATACATGTCTTTCTAATACTAACAAGTTAAATATTTTCAGCTTTATATCGAGGTTTATATTATTATTTCTAGAAAACTGCAACTCTAAATGACTACATGTTAGTATTTAACTCTGGATACAGCCTATGCCAAATTTAACCTGAAAACTCTGTTGTACCAAACTGAGTGGAGAGTCATGTGAAACAAATCATACTTTACAGGCTCAGCATGCCAAAAAAAATGTTTCTGTACCTGTTTCACGCCATTTAGCATCTCGAGATACTTCTCGTCAGGAATAGCTAGCAGTATGCTCTTCAAATTCAAAATATCCTTTTCTAAGACGAAAATAGCAAAGGATTCCCAGTTCAATACCTCGAAAAAAGGAGGTACGTAGTTGTCGGATATAATTACCGGGACACATTCGAAGAAAATGGATTCCACAACTCTGGGACTGTGCACTGCAAAACCTCGGGCGCAAATGCAATACTTGCTTCTCTTCATATACTCAATGTAATTCTTGTTTCCCTTGACATGAGGCAGTCGATCGAAAATTCTCATGTCGGGATCTTTTCCCCAATGTTTCAGGAGAATTGGACGGGCTCGACCATGCATGTAACCGGCAAAAAAGGCGAGGATTGGCCTTTTGATGGCAGGTTCACCTCCAATATCTTTGAGAGGATTCTTGGCTGATCGAACATTTACAGTAGGAAGAGAAACATCCTTACCAATGACAAAGCCTGTTTTGATATCAGCATTGCACAGTGCTCTTAGGCAACTTAGCATACGTCCTCTTGTTTCAGCAGGAGCCTGAGGAACTCCTAAATTCTAATCAGTCATAGACCTAATTTTTCCCAATTCCAAAAAAATGATCTATAAATTTAAGTTATACTGTAGAATAGTAAATGGCAATTCACAATTTGAGTACTCAAGGAGGGGAGAAAGTTGCTCAAACTTGATTTGTTATTATAAACAAGTTGAAAGAAGTACTCAATTTCGACTCATTTATTGTTTCAGGTCGTTCTTGAGCTACCTTTTAACTAGCTGAGTTTGAGTTGACCTTGAGTAGGTTATTTATACACTATATTTGGGGCTTGTTACCTCTACAAGTAGAGGATGATACGTTTATCAGCTTAAATATTTGTTCAAACTTGGGATTATTTATCTTCCAGCAGAGTTGATCATTAGACATTATCAAGTTTTCAAGCTTATTATCAGCCCCATAATTAAGATCGTAAATGAGATTAGCATATTGGCACACCGACTATTTGAAAGCATTATTAGAAGTACCATACCCAATCATGACAAGCAGCCAGAAAATGGTCTTCTCCGTTGGTCCTGTTCCAGAAAGAATATTTCTGAATAAGCATTTCGACATAGTTCTGCATGTAATCTATCAGGTTTTTGCGACTGTGTGAATTGCGCACATAAAGTGTTAACTCCAGCAGTCGTGAACTAAAAGGTATGTAAAATAAGTGAGCTTCCGTGGGATCTTCAGTTACAAATTGTTTGTTTGATTCTAACAGCTTCAAGAACCAGCCTTCAGATGCATATATTCCCTCAAGTATTGATTCATGGAAGATTGGTTTCTCTCCTTCCTTGTAAATATAAACTCTCAGCATCTTATCCATCAAATCGTAGCTCCTGTATGTATAAGTCAATGTAACTAAGAAGGAACATATACTCCATATGAGCAATGTCAGTAAAATTCATATAAGAAAGGGGCGAGCTTAAATGGCAGTAAAAATACCTTTTGAACATGAAAATATTTCGATAAACAGGTCCATAAAGTCCTGAATCAGCATCTATAGATGAAGCATTTTCTATCTCGAGTTTTGCATGTAGTAGTTCCTTATCGCCAGATGAAATCTGTTGTGGTGGCTGAAGAAAAATAAGTAACGAAATGAGAGAAAGTACATGAAATTTTAAGTTCCCATTAACTAGATTACAACATAAAGTTAAGGTCCTTCACATACTGTTGAATTAGAAAATGAATGACTGTGCAGCAGCAACTCATTCATCTTAGATATTGTCACGGGGGCTAATTCTGGCCTTTTGGACTTTCCATGGCTTCGAGAATGTGCCCTAGAAGAATTATTGTTTACAATGCTTATATTACTCTCCAGTGGCATTTTGAGCACTGGAGAACAGTTAGGTTCCACTGATATCACAGGAGTTACTGAATCCAATTTTGTTGGAGAGACTGGACTAAGTGATGAAAATGCTGGAAGGCATTCAGAAGCACAACTTGAGCTCTCATTTTGGCCAGGTGTTGAAGGAAAGTGTTGTGTTTGGATATTCCCTGGTGAAGTATCATTCTTCTCAGTGACATTTCTTGAGGAAATTGCATGCTCAAAATCTTTACATTTCCCTAAGGAGTCCTGAAGCGAACTTCCATTATTTACAGAAGTGAACTCTATGTGAATACTACCATTCTTCTTGAGAATGCAATCAAACTTGGTTATCTCGTCTTCACCTTCATTTCCTTCATACTCTTCTTTCGTCAAGTTCAAGATCTTAGCACTGTTTGGTATCTCCTGAATCGTGTATGTATTTGTGATGTTTCCAACAGTTCCAAAACTCGAAGATAAGCCTTTGTCTGGGAAGTTCCTTTTACCAAAAAATGCAACTTTTCCAGCAGAAAGGAGAGATGATAAAACACTATCTTGAGGAAGTTCGAAAAATTGAACAAGCAAAACTGCAGCGAATGTTAGCACCATTATCCATAACAATCTCCTAGTTTCTATCAGATTCTTCCATATAAATCTAAATACATGATCCATATTCCAAGAGATTCTCTCATCAATACCGTAACTTAAAAACTTCATTCATCGCTTAAATTTCCACCCGACAGCACCATACACGCTTGCTTTTGTGGATTTCATGAATCAAGAGAACAGAGTTTTATCTGTCTATGCCGTCAGAATCCGTGCTAATACGACTCCTAATCATCAATGAGATTCAGTATAAATAACTCAACGCACAATGCAACAAAACAGATCAATCCGCAGAGGGATAGCATTTATGAAACTGACGAACTGCCTTAATTTTTACACAAATTGAACAGAAAAAGTGGCACATTTCTCATATATAGAGATTTAAAACCCTGCATTTAGCAGTCTAGATTGTATTATTATCATTGTTAATATATCTTTAATGAGTTTAATATGCAATGATTTTTCCTCAAAATTCTTAATTTTGATTATTTTTAGCTAATTCATACGCAATTTAAAGCTATTAAAAGTGCTAATCAGTTTTTATCATAAGCACAATCAAGTTTCATCGAAACCACTGAAACTTTAAAAAAAAAAAAAAATCAGAAAGAGAACTATAATGGAAAATAACCCAGAAATTTTCCTTTTTCTTTGGAGCATTGGATTATTGAAAGGCGATCATGAACTATCCTGGATGCATAAATGAACATAGATAAATCATTATGAAAAAAATCATTAAGAAAAACGAAATAAATTCCTATTTCTCACAATAGAGGATGGGATGCGTCAAATAAATGATATCTTACTGAAATACAAAGGGAATGAAAAACTCACAGGAATCAAAGAACGTGAGTGTTCAGATCAAATTCGGGATAGATCATGGAAATTCGCAGCATCAATTTTTTAAAATGTTTATTTGTTTTTAAAGTAATCGCTAATACAGTGTAAATTTTTTATATTAAATTGTTATTGAAACAGTAGAAAGATAGTGTCGGCGGATGTTAATTAATTATTTTGTGAAGGATTGCTACGGGCAAAATAGACAAAATTTGAAATTACCAAGTCTTTGACTATAATTTGTCCCCATCTGAGACACCCAGCCTATGTACACATTATAAAGTGGCCCAAACAGATTTGGAGTGGCCCAGTCCGTGGAGGCATATACTTTCGAGGGCACAATACATAAATCAGGTATTAAAAATCATCCATTTCAAAAATACAATAACAAGTTTCAAATTTCAAAAAACAGGTTTTTTAAAATTTTAATTTATGAAATAATAATTTTTAAATATTTAATTTAGGTCTAATATAATATAATTAACCCACCCCACCTCCACCATCCCTACTGCTCTGGGAACTATTCCGGCGATCGCTTCGATTCTGACGACTATTCCGATGCTGTCTGGCGGTCACTCCGATTCCGACGACCGTCCCACCGCAGATTTATTCCAGCAACTGCTCTCATTCCGGCAATTGTTCCAACTCCGGCGAATATTCCGGCGACAACTCAGCCATACTTTTTTCGTGTACAGTTGACATGATTTTTGCCCTTTTGATTGTTACCTGTGACTATTAATATAAAATGTGGCCTTTAAATTTGAACAGTGACTCTACAAGATATGTAAACAACATGTGACATGTTAATATTGATCTGTGACTCGTATATATTGATTTNTTAAATTTGAACAGTGACTCTACAAGATATGTAAACAACATGTGACATGTTAATATTGATCTGTGACTCGTATATATTGATTTGTGACCTATAAAATATGACTGACATATGAACTAAAACATGTGATCAGTGAACTGTGACCTTAACAATTCACAACTTAGTCATTGTAAATCAGTTACGAATAAAAACTTTGTAGGTCACAAATTATTCATCGGTCACGAATAAAAATTTTTATTAGTAACACTCATTTTAAGTCAATTCAAAAATCTTATAGGTGATTTGTTCATCGGTCACAAATAAAATATTTATACATCACAATTTTTTAATCGGTCACAAATCACAAATATTATAAGTTACGAATTGGTCAGTCACGAATTAACATTTTTTATGTCACATATTCTTTTTTGGTCGATAATTTCATATGTCATAGATTATTTCTCGATCACAAATCAAAAATTTTATAGGTCACAGATTATTTATTAATCACAAAATAAAAACTTTATTGGTCACAATTCGATTATAACTTTATAAATTGTGAGTTACAGTCACAATTTTTAGGTCACAAATTATTAATTTATCAAAAATTAATCAATTATTGGTCACAATCAACCCAATAACTGGTTACAGATGTGGATATCCATCACATCCCACCCACGACCATCGTCACAACACCGCACACAGCACCGCCGTCAAACACCACCACCTCCACCACACCACTAGTGACTTCCGTTCCACCAAACCAAACCACACCAAATTATCATACACCGTAAACTACATCGCCTTTGCCAAGTCAACTAATCTAGATGCAAAGTTGTAACCATAAGAGAGAACAAATAGTCCCTGCTGTGAACATTTCAAATCCTTCACAGCTACCTTGTGAAAATTCAACATGCGTGGTTTTTTCTGGTCTCTACTCCACACATTCCATATGCAGATGGTATGATCCATTCCAACAGATGCAAGAAGATGAGATGGAGACTAACCTCATAAAACAAATCAAAAAGGCAAGAACAACAGGTAATAACATCGATTCAAAATCCCCCATGCTGACTCAAAATCAAGATGAACAACATCGATTCACATAGCCAATTGAAACACCCAACATCCCAATCGACCAATCGAACCAGCCCCTACCAGCTATCCACACACAAATAGTAGTGACGTCGAGCGACTGGAGAAGATATAAGCGACATCCATCGTCAATGGTAGTATGGCGACGAGCGTGGTGGCGGCGGGAAGATGGGTTTATGGCAGTGGAACCTCCCTTACGGCGGCCATAACCTCCACGTTGCCTTCATCTCCATAACCTTCCTCACGACTTTCGCCATGGAATCTAGCGCCTCCATTGTTGATGTGGGACTAAGCTTCGTTGATAGTTTCCCGATGGAGAGAGAGAAGATATGGTGCCGCGCGCAGATAGAGAGAGATGGGAGAGAAAATGGGACGGCGGGGAGAGAGAGGGGAGAGAAAATGAAATAATTAGGGTTTGTGGTGGATGGGATATTNACAACGTTCATAGCCAAGATAGCGAGGTGGTGCTAGTGGGGGTGGTGCCCGCGCGGTGGTGGCGGTAGGGATAGAGAGAGAGGGGAGAGAAAATGGGATGGCGGGGAGAGAGAGAGGGGAGAGAAAATGAAATAATTAGGGTTTGTGGTGGATGATATATTGTGTGTTTGAATTAATTTATAATAATATTATTAATATTAATATAGTGATTTATAATAAACATTAAATAAAAAATTATAACCTAATTTTTGAAAAATTAAACTTAAAATCTGATTATGAAGTGTAAATTTTAAAAAAGGGTTAGGTGTACTTTCCTCTACTTTCTAATATGGTTGATCGGGTCAAATGGACCACCAAGCCCAGCAATTGTTTCCTTTTTCTTTTGTTTTTTGATTGATATTTCTAAGGAAAAAAAAAAAAATTAAAGAAATGCACTTTAGTAGTAGTATGACCACCTTTGATGCTTAATACCACTTAACTAAATACACTATTTGAAAATAAAAAAACGAGTGTGAGTTTTAGAGGCCAACTGAACAATTTGGTCGAATTTACGCCGTTAACATCAAAGGGTTGTGTGATTAATAGTAGGGGTGGGCAAAACCCGATCATACCTGACGAATTGAACTCACTGGCTGGATTGAGTCGATTTTTTGTAGTTTTTTTGGCGGGTTCGATTCGTGGCTAAGTTAAGTGGGTCGGGTTCTGGGTTAACTCATAAAATTTCACCCAACCCGACCCGCTTATTTTTTTTAAAAAAATTCAATTATACGTTATAAGTACCCAAATAATTTGGAACAACCCTAATTCTCAATTTTTCATTTCTCTGTTGCTCTCGCCGTCTCCCGAATCGAATATCAAATCATCATCGGCCCGCTACCGTTGGTCTTCTATTCTACATTTTAACTTGCCACCGTCGATCTATTGTATGTGGTGAAAGTTTATTTTCCATTTTCTTTACCAATTGTTTCCATCTCTTCTTCTTCTTTTTATTCGTTTTTTTTGGCTATAGAATGAAGATATTCAATTCTATGTGTTTGATTTTCATATTAGTTGAATAAAATTATCAACCAATGTTTTTTTTTTTGTTTGTTTTTTGTTTTGTTTTTTGTGTTTTATTGTTTTAGTTACTTCTATAGATATTGATGATCATGAATCTTGTTTGTTCATGAAGGATCTTGATTCTTCAGGTTCATGTACCACTCGATTCTAGGTCCACAGTTGATAAAATAAATAAAAAAGAGAGAAATATGTTGCATTACATTTATTACGTAAGAACATAGTGCTGCCTGTAACCTCCTCCCCTAACTTACTAACATAGAGAGCAAATGTCATGCATATCTATTTAGTGTTTTATGAATTTTTGGTAGAAATTATGAATTTAATTAATCTGACGGTTAAACATGATACATATGCTAGATTCAGATTGATAATTACATATATAAGGAAGATTTAAATAATACCTATAATCTGCTAATTATATTCACCTACGTATATACTATTACAGATGCAAATGCTCAAAATGGTGAGATAATTACCCGATGTGTCTTTCCCATGGCTTTTCGTGCTAACAAATTGTTATCATCAAGTAGACGTATATAAAAAGTAGTTAAAACCAAGCAGAATTCATGGGATATAAAGTATTCACTCAAACTTGGTTAACGTTATCAATATCTATAGAATGATTTTTTTATTGGTTTTGATTTTTTGATTCATAATGAAACCCAGATTGCTGAAGCTGTGAAACATATACATATATTATTGCTATTTGATCTTTGGAAATTGGAATATTTCATGTGCTAAAATGGACACAGCCACAAGTTCAATATTATTGCTTTTCTTATATTGCATTAATACCTTTAATTAAATGTATCTATTTGGGATGTTTGTAATTTTGGTGGAATATGTTGATAGATATGGATGAATGTGAAGTACATGGGACAAAAGCTCCATCAAATGACACATATTTGCAAGCGGGTCTTCCTCCACGTGCACCATCAACAGTAGGTAAGTGAAAACCTAATGGATTAGCTTCATATGTTTGGGACCACTTTACACTATTGGGCTCAAGGGATGATCCAGACGTTAGGTGTAAATATAACTATTGTGGAGTAGATTATGCTTGTGGCATTAAGAAGTGTGGTACTAGCACATTGGGTAATCGTTTGACAAATAATTGTAAGAAGTATCTAGGTAGATTGACGGGTAAGAAGTAAATAATCCTTTCTTTTGAGAACAAAAAAGATGGTGGTGGGAACAATCTTATTGCTATTGGTCGAAGTAAAGAAGAGTGTAGAGTTGCATATTCTAAGATGGCAGTAGTTGATGAATTACCTTTTAAGTTTGTTGAAGCTAGTGATTTTAAGCTCTTTTGTAGTGTAGCATGTCCTCAATTTCAGGCTCCATCTCGGAGGACTCTCGTTAGAGACATTTATCAACTGTATATAGATGAAAAACGGAAATTGAGAGATATCTTTTCTTTTCACGGTCAAAGGTTTCCTTCACAACTGATATTTAGACTTTCATTCAAAATGTTAATTATATGTCTCTTACAACACATTTTATTAATTTTGATTGGATGCTTAATTAGCATATTTTGAGTTTCTGTGTTGTTCCAAATCATAAGGGAGAAACAATTGGAAAAATGATTGATACTTGTTTACAAGATTGAGGGATTTAGAAAGTTTTACAATCATCGTTGAATATACAAGCTCTAATGATGTGGCTCTTTCTTATCTTAGGAGATATTTAGTAGCTTGGGATAGTGATGAATGTGTTCTAGATGAGAGATATTTGCACTTGAGGTGTTGTGCATACATTATCAATTTGATTGTTTGTGAGGAGTTGAGGAAAGTACATGACTCCATTGTGAATATCTAAAATGCAATCAAATATATGAAATCTTCTCCGGCTAGGAATGAAAAACTGAAGGAGTGTGTGAGGAAAGTGAAGATTGATTGCAAGTCTATTGTGTTTTTGGATGTTCTAACTAGGTGGAATTCTACCTATTTGATGTTGGAAACAACATTAAAATTTGAGAAAACTTTCGAAAGGTTAAAAGAAGAGGATTCTCAGTATTTGCACTACTTTCGAGAAGACAATGGTGGTAGAAAGAGAGGTGGACATCTTTAGATTGGGAAAATGGATCTGTGTATGTCAAGTTCCTAAAAAATTTCTGTAATATCACTTTGAATTTTAGTGCTTCGTCGTGCATTAGTGCTTGTACTTATCTTCATGAAATTTGTAATCTTGTAATGGAATTGGATGAATGGAGATTAAGTGGAAATTTTCTATTGAGTGAAATGGTGACTAACACGAAGAAAAAGTTCAAAAAGTATTGGGGTAAAATGGAAAAATGTGAATAAGTTTGTTGCTTATTGCTAATATCCTTGATCCAAGATACAAAATGGATTATGTTGAATACTGTTTTAGTGATCTATACATGGATGAAAAAGTTGTTAGTATCATGATGAAATTTTTGAACGTCAATCTAATGGATATTTATGAGTGGTAAGTGGATTGTGAAGGTGTTTATGGAAGCAGTCAAGTATCAATCAATTAGTCTTTGAGTTCTTTCAATACAGATAAATGCAGTTCTTCTTCTATAAGTGATACTCTCTTTCTAGATTTCTGAAAAAACAAGCAGTAAAAGATTGTACTGAAATTAAAAATGATATGGAAAGATACTTACTCGATCCTTTGAAAGCAAATAGAACAAGGACTTTGATGTTCTCGATTGGTGGAAGGTTAACAGAAGTAAGTATGGTGTCCTGTCCAATTTGGCTAAGGATGTGTTGGCAATTCAAGTTTCAACTGATGCTTCATTAGCACTGGAGGAAGGATCTTTGATCCATTTTGTAGTTCATTAAGTCCTAAAATGGAGAGATCTTGGTATGCACACAAAATTGGTTGAAAACTTCTTCAAACTTAGATGGTTTCCACATGGAAGATGTTGAGCATCACAACCAGTTAGATGAAAGTAATATATATATATATATATATTAATAAATTTTGTTATTTTAACTTTATTTCTGTGTATTTTGTTGTCAACTTAATCAATTTTTTTTTTGTAGAATTAAAATCAATGAATTCAAAATTTAATGAAGATGTTGAAAGAGTAAAAAGTTTCTGGCACATTTATAATGTGTATTTAGTTCAATTTTGTACTTCAAGAATGCTAATATGCTAATGTGGTTCGTTTTAATGAAATGTATAATGACATGTGACGACTATATTAATGCTACTTTAAATTCAAAAATTGGATGATTTTAATCTTTGTGTGACAAGTTGTTCCGAACCGACTAACCCAACCCAACCTGATTGACACATGATTGGCTTGGGTTGAATTTCAAACAAATCGACAATGTTGGGTTGGGTTTGGGCAAAAACCAACCCAACCCAATCCACGCCCGCCCCTAATCAATAGATTTTAGATTTTCTCTCGTCTACGTGTAGAGATAACAAAAGGATCGAGTTGCTTGTCAACTTGCGTGCTTGTCTCGTTCTACTCAGTTTACTCAGACTCCTTTTGAGACAAGTAATGGATTGAACAAGCTTATTTTTCTTGTGAGTCCCGTATGGCCTACGAGTAGACGCGTTTGAGCTCGTAGGCATGAGCTCACAACCAGACTTGATTGGGTTCATTGGATGACTCCTTTTTTCTCATTTCTAAACAAGTGTAATTTTTTTTTAAAAAAATGATCACTTTTGTAATTATTTTGTTAATTTATTTTAAAAATTAAAAAGAGCCAACTAGTGGGTTGTTCGACTTGACTCATTGTCATCACTATGATAACCCAATAATATCTAACCAAGAGGTGTGTGTGTGTTCGGGGGGGGGGTTTGAATTGATTGTTACAAATTTTTTCAAAAGATTATTCTAAATTGAAATAAATTATGAAACAAAAGAATAATTAAATAATATATACAAATATAAAAACGATAAATTAAAGGGAAGAGATAATGCAAATGATATAATTGTGGAGGTTCGATCCAAATCAATGATCTACTTTTTTCGTTACCAAGCTCTTTGGCATGAGCAAGGTCTTTTCACTAAGTTGATTGACTTGTCGTACAATTCAACCCCTTTACAATGCTTTTAGTGACTTACAAAGAAGAAGTATCGATACAATATTGAGCTTTTCAAGGGACTTCAATAGACCTACAAATTTGAAGAATGTTTTTACAACTTGAACCTCTCTCTTTATAAATGATACGAGATGAATTGAGTTCTAAGAGAGGCTAACACTTTAATAAATTTTTAATAAATAAAGCTAAATTTTTGATTCAATCAATTAAGAGTTTTCACAATAAATAATTTGATGAAATACATAAGAGTAGGCTTAAAGAAATTTTGCTCAACAATATCTCACTTTTATGCTCTTAATAAATATTACAATGAATGTAAAAAGTGAATGTAGTTATATAGTAAGAGGAGCAAAGAAAGTTGTGAAATTGGACAAGGATTCGGACACGGCTTTTGTGTCTCGAGGTATGAAACTAGCCGTTGTGTACCAGAAATTAGAATGGTAAAAAAAAGTGATCGTTACATGAATTGGACGTCCGCTAAGAAAATTCGGACGTCCATTTCTTGATCCGGACGTATGCTTTTCATAAGCTTTGTCCATTTTGAATTTGTTTGATCCAACGTGAATGTTTTGAAAAATATAAGCTCTTAAACGAAGTTTTCAAAATTGGGATCTAAATTGAACTGTAATTTTGAAAATCACTTTTGCTTTTGACAAAAACATTTTATACAAGTGGTGATCGAAATGGATTTAGTGCATTTTATCATTTATTACTAAAGATTGAAGTGGTTATACCTTTACAAATGAATAGAAACATCTAGTCTAATGAACTTCCATTTCGATCTTTATTGTGAGTCCAATTTATAGCAAAAGTCTTGATTGCGATCTTTATGTCCATGATCAATCAATTTTACATTGAATGCTTTGAAAAGAACTATCATCACTCAAAATTGATTCTTAGAAAATAATATTATCTCGTTTGTTATGATCAAAACATTAAGGATAAAATTAACCATCTATTAGTACCGTATCTATGTATATGTTATCTGCATACAAGGACAACATGTTAAATTATTCGTCACCCTAGCTCCTGTGAGATGCGATGCTTGTGGGCAATCCGATGCTAAAGTCAAATGGTGAAAAAGTATTTGCATGTGTGAAAAACACAATGGACGAGAATAATGGGTGCCATGTTGAATACTACTAAAAGCAATATTATGTTAAAGATTATATTTAAAGTTTTCATTACCTTAGATAACACTAAGTGTGCTTTTATACCCAGAGAGAAGAAATAATGTCCATTAGATGTTTAACACGTGATCCCATCTTAATGGCCCATTGATAAAGTTTAAATATATCAATTCAGCTATCATAGGTATGTAAATTGAAAAGTTAAGCACATCTGCTACAGAGCTGCCAATCTGTCTAGTGTAAAGAGTACCTTTGTACGAAGTATTTCTTGAGTGAAGTGATGTTGTAGAAGATGTCCTTCACAAGTGAAGCCAATCACCTTGGAAGTACATTGCAGTAGGAGGTCACGCCTCACCTCAAAAGTGCCACTTCGGATGAGATGCTATAACTTTGGACGAGGTGCCCAGATCACCCCACCTAATTGTGCAATAATTTTGGAGAGCATGTAGGGAGTGAGGTGAAACGTAGTGTAAACTTTGAATGGCCTTTTACTTTGTCATTGCTTAGTTGACAGTCACGTGGTCTGCATCGTAGGATAAGGATATGATATAGAACATACACCTCTGTCTATATGCAGGATGAAGAATGTAGACCAAGGAGATCAATTATAATTTTGTTGCCTTCTCATGTGCCGCCTTTACCATCCACAAGCCTACGAGACATAACATACACATTTGTCAACATGCAGGATAAAGAATATAGACCAAGGAACTTAAATATAATTTTGTTGCTTTCTCATGTGCCACCATTACCATCAACTAGTAGTTGATTAATGCAATTTAAAATATAACTAAAATCTTGTTACCCATTTTAAAAGTTAATTTTTAAAAAAGAAAGGTAAAATTTACTTGTTGCTCATTATGTATTGACCATAGCTCATTCGGTCTTTCACTATACGAACCACACCAAGATATCCCCTTTTTTGACATCAGTATTGCATAAAGGTCTAAAACAATTCGTCATCCTCTCACTTACCCGTGTTGGTGTATGAGAAAACAGGATTCATAATGTAAATATATTTTTGTAAGATTTTGATATTGAAACTTAAAAGTGTAGATTATTTGCTCTCGATTTTACGTATCCAACTCAATTTTTAAAAAAAATATAGCTTAATTTATTATAATTGTTTGAAGTATTAGGTCCATGGAAAAATGAAAGATGATTTTGAAAAAAAACATACATCTTAAAAGAAAAAGAAGAGAAGAACACACATGTACGCATGCACAATAATGATAAATACAATATGAAAGAATTAGTAAAAACTAATTATAATGATATGTGCAAAATTGTACCCTGGGACTTGAATGCCAAAATCATGAAAGGGCTAACACACAGATGGTTTCCTTATTCATCTTTCCCTAACCGCCTCTTTAAAATGTGAGTCCTTCATAATTAGTTTTATAAGAAAAATTCGTATGGCATTTTACAATCTAAATTGCCAGATCAGTTTCAATGCGGTTGAACACATGCCCACATCAACCCACCGACTAATGCTAAATCTGACTTATATCCCCAAATTTCGTCCTATGATGTTATTATGAAGTAAATCCAGCATCATTATACCTCTGTTACTGCCACATCACTGAACCGACATGATGTCTTACTTCATTCCACCAAAATATGTGCATTGTCCCAACATTAGACACATTTTTGACCATGCTAAGAATAGGATAAGACATTTCCTGTGTTATTACGAGAGGATCAAGTTGGCCCTTGCGAACAAATCGATGCATTATATCCCTTCAACCCTTTGAGCAAAATGCGGCTGTTTGAAGATGATTATATCATCTTATTGGGGACATGAAACTTGTGATTGGTAGTAAAACATCGATTTGCTCGTTGAGACCTAATTCTATCTATTTTCTCGATAAGGATCTTAAATGAATTTTCTCGTTGAAAGAATTCGACTTCCTCTTTGAAACTCCCAAAATGCATTTGCATTTTTTACAACACACGTCAAAGAATCCATACTGCTTCCTTGACTTCACCTTTGTTCAATGCCTAAATGTTGGGTGATCAGTCCTACCCATTTCGCTGTACCTTTACAAGAATTTCACAATAGAACACTCCTCAATCCCTTCATTTTCGAATGACCCACTCCCTAAATGACACAAGTTCTGGAATACACTACATCCTAGCCAACACAACAGTCTACTGCTTCAATCGGGTGCCTCCCCCACCAGATTTCTACAATGTAGGAGCAAGGTTTGCAACCCATAAATCTATAATGAGCTACAACTAATGCAACTAAGACATCATAATTTCCTAGGTGTTTTCATCCCATAATTCCTCAACAACCGTTGCATTCACTTTTTCTCATTTTGGGCAATACCTTGCACGATGCCTCTTGCAAATGTAGCAGCCATCAAAAGTTTTTGCTTGCCTGGGAAGGCTTCCATCATCTTTTGATTTCAAAAGCTATTCATCTTGTTTTTTAGTAGTTTTCAACCCATCTTTCTATTGGTAACCCTTCCCATTTATTCCTTCATTTTGCTTTCTAACTAAAGCATCACTACCTATCTGTAACTTGATTAATGCATTAGTAGCACCAATGGCCGATTGCGGATCCTCCACGCCATGTCAATATAACTCAATTTATGCCTACTCGATTGTAAGTAGGGAACCGATCCTTTAGTTCTTTCTAAAGCCTTTTCCAAGTCAAAATTCGAGGCTCGCTTCTACTCTCATCTTTTTACAATCAAGTTTTCCATCATAATTTCATATCTCCCAACAAATACATGCTCGCGATATTTACTTGATCTTTTACTGCATCATATCCCAAAGAACATCTACCAACTCTTTGACACTTCGGGTACCGTTAAAAGCTTATAGCTTCAATAATTTATTTTTGTAAGCACCGAATCACTAGGAACAGGAGTTGCCCATTTCAGCTATGCAATTTTGTCTTCCATCAATCTAGAGTGAAAAGAAACATTCTCAGTTTGGGCTATTATGTCACCCAGTATGGACATAAGCTTATCGTTTATCTCAACAATGTAAATTTCAAAATCTTACCTCATTTTGTTTAGATTTTGCCTCATTTTCTCTACTTGCGCCACCAAAATAACTGCATTATCTGACATCAGGGTGCCCATGAAATCCTCAAGAATAGAAACATGACCCTATGATTTGGACTTGCAGCTATCTCACTATTTTTCTAGCACTTTGCAAACATATACCTAGGTCATTTTCATCACTGAACTGTGTACTTTGATACCAATTGTCATAGGGTTGACTCGTTCAACTTGCGATGGTGCCAAATTTGTCGTCCTCATCTAGCTAAACACTTGAGTTTGTAATTCTTGTTAGTGAAAATATTGATTTTAACTAGGCAATGTAGAAGATTGAATAAGTAAAGCAAACACAATTTTTTACAGGAATGGCTAACACATAGATTGTTGCCTCATTCGAATCTCTCTATTTGCCTATCTAAAATCTAAGACATCTACACTTAGTTTTATAAGATAAATTCTTATAGCAATTTACAACCCAAACTGCTAGGTCAGTTTCTGTAAATTTTTGGTACCACATGGCCTGAAACTGCCCCAACATTCAAACCCAATGAATAACTACTCCTAATTATCATTGTTGAACTGTGATGCCACTTGTGTCATTTGTTTCCTAGCAGATTTGGGCTATGATGACATGGAAAATGGCTTGGCCCATTGTTGAAATTTACAGCCATTGCCCAATAACATAAAATTGTTTTCTGGCCCAAAACCCAAGCCCAATCCTTAAGTCAAGTGAGCTGCTCTGAATCGTTAGATTGATCCATGATCTAAGTTGATAATGTGTTGATATATATACCAGCTGAAGGGTCATTCCTTTCGTGACTTTCTCATTCTGTTGGTTGAAGCTTCTGGGTCTTCTGTGTTCAACTCTTCTATTTCGTTCTTTGTGATTTTCTCTCCACTTTGTGTGTACTTAAAACTACTAGTTTTAGGTAGAATATGAGGGTCTAGTCCGTGTGATTCTTCGCTCCTATGTTATGAGAGATAGAAATCAATAAGTTGATCTAGGGTTCATCGTAGTAGCTGCTTTGTGCACAATCTTGAGGGTTTGGGATTTTTTGAGGCTGAATCAATATTGTACAGATGGATACAATATTCCAAGTTCTGAGCATATGGTTGAATTACTACTTTGTGTAGTTGGAATTTTGGTTTATCTGTGAATACAATTTTACTGTTTCCGTTTTGTTGATTTTAGTTTCTTAACTTTACAAGTGGTATCAGAGAGTTTGTGAGTCTAAGAGAGGCCTTCGATCGAGTTTCCAGTCACTGGAAAATTCATTTTCATTTGACATTCTATTTTCGATCTAAATTGAAGTAACACTAATTTTACTCCTTTTTTTTTTCTTGTTTTGGCTACTAATTTTTTTTTTCTTTTCTTGTTTGTGTTCTTGGCTAGAGTTGGTGATCTTGGTGAACGATTTGTTATTTTGAACTGCAAGCTCAGTGCTCCTACAAAGAACTCAAAATTTATTTTAATTGGTGCTGGTGCCTCGAACCATTTTCTGGTGAGATCTCTCATTACTACTCCTATTTCCACATTAGCTATTCTTGACCTTGATTACTATTAGTTATTTTCCCCCTTGTTACTTCCCTGTTTCTTTATTCTTTGGTGTTAGAATTGAGCTTTGACTTGGGGTCATGAACCTCACGAACTCCTGGTAAATTCTAACATGAGAAATTGTTGGTTTTCTAGTTAACAATTTTTGCTTACTATCTTATAGCATAATTCTATGTGAATTGCTGTGATAGTTGTTTTGTTTGATACCTTCTGTTGGTTATAACTTTTCCTTCACTGTGGCTATTAAACTGTTTTGTAATCACTGAAAATTGTCTTCGCTAAGTTGAACAGTCTACTATTTTAAGATTGATATTTCATTTTTCAGTTTTTTGTATTGCACTGAGGCCTTGTGTGATATTCTATTACCATTTGAAATATCTGATTTTTTAACCTTCTGTTAAACTGAGACCTAAAATCTTTATTCTTTGTGTTGATTGAAAATTTCAAATGACTACAATGTCTGAACTTGGAGATTTTAATGGAAAAGGAAATTTCCCCATTTGGCAGCAAAAAATAA
>CAIGRP010009967.1:0-27607 GCA_903798385.1 Fraxinus cuspidata | reverse complement strand
GATCAAAAAGTTCATTAATGAACTTAGTGTTGTTCCTAACATTATTGATCGTATGCTTTTATATTGTGATAACAATGGAGCCATCATGCAAACGAAAGAATTAAGGTCTCATTAATAATCCAAACATGTGTTCGGCGGTATTATCTTATCAGGGAAATAATACAGAGAAATGACATAGGGAAAAAATGAATTCCCACAAGTTATTAAATTGCATATCCATTGACAAAGAGTTATCTCAGCATAAAATGATCATCATGTAGACTCTTATGATATTAAATACATAAGTGATTGGATTAGTGAAAGTGGGAGTTTGGTGTCATGCCGTAAGTCCAATCAACTTTGGACATAAACACTTTGAATATATAATTGATACACATTTATAGCAAGATCTATTATTTAATTGAATTAATATTCTAATAAATTAAATAATAGAATCCGTAGATTCAAATCTTGGTAATTTTTTAATCACAAAGAGTTGTGATTATGAGATACAAATCACATATGACTGAATCAAAAATCATCAGTGGTTGTAAAGAATAACAAGATATGAATATCTTTATTATGGATAGACCATCACGTGTGGCATTTTTTATTTATGTAGTGAGTAGTTGATCTTACAAGCTAAAGTGTGGTAACACTTAAATGAACACATGAATGTTTTGTTATAGAACAAAACATTGGAGACCCGCTGGAAAGATTTCACTGGATAACTATCTGAATGTCAGTGGTTAATCTCTAATGTTCGGTAGTGGAATTTGTCATTTGACTTGAAGTCATCATAGTGCAGGACATCATAATTGGTGATGTTGGATATTGCTCTACCCATGGTCGCTAATACGGCATCGTTTGTGTATGTCAAAAATCATATGAAGGTTGTGAATGATCAATAGATGATTCATCACTCTTAGATAGAAAGAGATTATGATCTAGATTTCATTCACTTAAGTTAATAACAAGATCTTTGGTCAATGCGTATTCATAAGTCGAAAAGAGTTTTCGACTTATATTGACTTAATAGTATGATGAAAGACATTATCAATAATTGAGATTGACACATATCCATATCTCATAATTGATCGGATCATATTGACGAAATGATTATAATTTCACTGTTAACGAACAAGTTTGTTTTATCCATACTACGTGACATTTCTCGTCACATGTATTGCCCTAATACATGTTAGATGTCAATTTGAGACGACATATGTGAACTGGTGATAAATAAAAAGGGATGTTTCAATTTATCATTTTTTTATTAGATCAAGATAATAATTTACGTCGTTAAGTATCTTGATTGAGAATTTAATGGATCACACACAAAAGAAAAACTAGAAGAATGAGACTAACTAATTAATTAATTGACAAGTGTTGTAAATTTAATTAATTAGGTTGCTCGTTAATGGCCCGAATTAATTAATTGGATTAATTCATTTATGGACCGAATTTAATTAATTAGATTATTTAAATATTGGACAGAGACGGGTTTAACCCACTTGGACCTCTATTAATAGGTTGGTAGGTTTTGAAAATTACTATACACATCATTATTCATATTCTTGATAGCACAAGAAAAGAGAAATCTTAATTCTTTCATTCTTGTTCCCTATGTGGAATTTCATTGAAAGCTGGACAATTGGATGGTTATGAATTGCAAATCATGGTTGTTCGTGTTTCAATATTAGCAAAGAAGTTTGCAAAATTTATCAAATGTATTATTCTAAACATAAAGTAAATCTGTGGTGAGAATTAAAAAATAATTTATTTTTCGATGTGCATGATTAAGTAAATTCTCAACACCAAACACATGCGAGAATGCAAGCAAATTTTTATTAATTGTTTTTATGCTTATTGCATTATTATGCTTGAGTGACCGATCTAAATAATATTATCAATTTTAGAGTTGTGTTGAAACTGATTAAAAGTGATTAGAAAACATTGTTCAGTCAATTTGCTTGAAGATTAGTAACTTAAACCTTTTAACTATTTCAATGAAATTTAAAGTTTTTAGTAACAATTTATTCAATGCTGCCTTCTAACTTATTTCATTCCAAAAATGATACAGCAACTTTCAAAGATTGTTGCAATTGAGGTTTTTTGCAACGTTCGAAGACTGCTACAAATGAGTTTTTTGCAATGTTCAGTAAAAGTTGCAGTAGTGATTTTTCCAATGCGCAATGAGTGTTGCACAAAGGTTTTTTTGCAACGTTCATTGAATGTTGCGTTAATGTTTTTTGCAACGCTCAAAGATTGTTGCGTAAAGATTTTTGTAACGTTCAATGAGTGTTGCGTTAATATTTTTTGCAACGCTCAATGAGTGTGACGTAAAGGTTGTTTGCAACGTTCAGCAAATGTTGCATAAAGATTTTTGCAATGTTCATTAATTGTTGCATTAAGGTTTTCAGCAACACCTTTTGACCATTGTCTTTTCTTTTGTCTTCTCTTTCGGCGACACTTTTTGACTGTTGTTGTAATCCTTTTATGTTTTTTTGTCAATTTATTTTACATTTTTTTATAGCCATTTACCCACATTGAATTAAAAACCTTTTTATAGCAATTTACGCACAAGTATTTTAAGACAATAAGAAATTAAAAATAACTTCATTACGAAATTTTTAATCCATACATAATATAAACACAATAAACACTCCAATATGAATCGAGGGTCAAAAGACTAGCCAAAGATTGTCAAGGACATACACCATCTGGCCAAAGAGAGATGGTTTACAACAGAAAAGCTAAGAAAAACGTCCAAAAGCTGTGTAAATGTAGCAAAGACTCCCATCATAATGCACACAATCAATACAACCAAAACTTCAAACGAGACTTCCCAGACCAATCATCTTACATAGACGAGATCCAAGAAGACAGGCACAAGGGAACTCTGTTTTTTATTCTTTCCTTAACTCAGTTCGGTTCCATATAACTGCAAGAAGGAAAGAATATAGAGTTTACGTACATTAACTAATAATATAGGAAACTCAGGGACAACATTAACTAATGTCTCGAATAAGATTATAGTTGTACAATTCTACAATGTTGCAAATTTGCTATTGACTATCCTCAACTTCTTATTTGCGATAAAAAATTAGCCATTCTGCAACATTTTAGAACCAATGGCATCCTATTGTGATGTACAGGAAACCAGTCATCCTTTTCTTATGGAGGTAACCATTTCACACAATTAAGCAATTCAAGAGATGCAAAAGTTTAAATACATTAAATGGATACGGTTGAGATAGATGAACTAATGGGATTCGTTTCTCAAAACTAATGGGATTGCCTACGAGTTACAACCTGGGGATGCCTTAGCATAAATTACAAGTGCGTTTCCTATAATTTTGGGAGGCAAAAGGGAATTTCTCACTCAATCATTTGGTAGTAAAAAAAAGGGTGTACTCACATTTGCTGTGATTGCCAAACAATTAGGATGCTATTAGTTTCCTAATATTTCAACACAATATCAACTTAATCAAGAAACTTATATAGCAGCAGATTAATGTCTTTTAAATGAGAAATTGAATCATACACTCAAGAATATAAACCATAAGTAAAACTAAATCATTTTTTAAAAATAAGATCAATTTCTTTTTCAAGAGAAGACGTTCTGAACTCTTCAGTAATGCCATGAAGGAGCTTGCATGATTTGCTATGGAACCATGGTTTCAATAGCAATTTATAAATATAATTCTATTGATTTATTGTTTACAGAAGTTGAGAAATGCAGAACAAACTTTCAACATGATGGTTGTACACTTATATAGGCATACATATATAGCTACTCATGAACCACATCCAATGAAAAATACATAATGGAAAAATGCAGAAATACTTTCGTCAAATAAGTCTAATACAGCAACAGTATTTCCCATGGCTTCACTAAGAACTCAAAATTCATACGTAAGTCTATATAAGGGAAACTGACTCGTCCGAGTGAAATGTGATGCACCTTTGCGCTTGGGTCTACTGATGCAATCTTCCCTTCTGCTATAATTTCTTCCTCCTCAAACATGTACCAATGCAATAATTGACACCTTGCATTTTCAAACTGTGCAATACCTCCCTAGATACCACTTCCTTGTTGGGAATACAAATTCACAGTGAAATTAAAATATTCCTTTTAAAACTAGTATGATATAGTCTGAATTTATATTGAACAAATAATAAATAATATAAGACACAAAAACCTGAGGAGTAAAAACACGTGAACTCATGTCCTGTGCATTCTTGTTTTGATTCTATAAAATAATACAATTATTAAAAACTTATTCTACATATTAAATTATATTAAGCCATGTTATCATATTATATATAATAGCAAACTACATAACCTGAGATAACTTGAGGTGTGCTTCAACCTTTTCTTCTAGTGCTTCTATCCTTATTGACCGAGTTTGTAATTTTCTTTGAAGTTCTCTCACTCTCCCATTACTTAGAATTTTTCCATCCACTTTTGATGGTATAACTACAAATCCCAAGTCCCCTTACTCTTCCACCATGCTCGGGACCTAAAATTCAAGCAACGACATCAACACGGATGGAATCTTGCGCTGGTGTATCAGAAATTGATTGGGCACATTCTTTTATCTTCTTCTACACTTATGGAACCAAGGCCTTGTTTGATAGGCAAAATTCCTAGGAAGATGGAAAGTATCCCATGGGCCTGTATGATGGCAAATATTTTCCACGCAATTTGTTTTCTCATTTCCGGCCACGTGACGATTTTTGGCAAATGGCAATTGAAACAACCCACCAACTGAGGAATCATCATCGACTTTCCATATATTTTCCATAACCACCGACGTAGAAGGAAGATTCCAGATTTATGTGGGTTCTTCATCTTCTTCTAAACAGATTCTGGAAATATCAATAGTGGCAGCCATAGCTACAAGAATCTGGAAGAATTAGTGCTGATTTTATGGAAGAATTCTCTAGAAGTTGAAGGAAGCCACCATTACCGACATTATGGAATTATGTAGAAGAAGAAGCCACCGCCGTTGTTGTCTATAAATAGTGGCTTAATATATGATGTATGGATGAAGTGAAGAATGTGGAGAAAAAATAGAAGTGAGCTCAGAGAAATAGAGAAAGAGAGAACATGTGTTTAACAGTGTGTGTGAGAGCAAGAAGAAAAAGTAGGAAAAAGAGAGAGTGAGGCAGTGTACTATATTGTGAGGAGAGAATTAGGGAAGGATATATATAAAAGTAGTGTGTGCGTTAGAGAGAGAGAAAAAATGTTTGTCGAAAGTGATGCATTGGAATTTGTGTCACAAAATACAATTTTCATGGAAAATAAAACCAAACAAACACTAAAAAATGGAAAATTTCAACATTTTCCAAGTGAAAAATTATACAAATCAAGCACAATTAATTAAAAATTTTTAATAAAACAAGTTCTAGGCAATTCAATTCTTTGGAATTTGTTTTCTTTCTACCCAAATTTCATTCTTAGAATCAAACGGACACTAAAATATTATACTAGCAAGTGATGCTTGTTTTATGTATTTGTTACAAAACATTGCATTTTTTTTCAAGAATATATCGTTCAATTATACACCCTTCAAGTCGTGCACGATTCATAACGTACAATTTCAACACTTTCATATACCTACACATTTTCCAAAAATCTGATAAAATATAAAATCACTTTGATAGTGGATATAACTTTTGGGAATAACATAAGGAGTACTACCTCTGAAATGGGTACATCCAACGATATTGAAATGGTTCACATAGATGAACTTCTCTTCCAATATGGATTGTTAAATGAATCATTATATCAAAAAAAGGAAGGTGGAAAATACCTTTACAACATGCACAAAGTTTCAAAAATCTTCTTCTAAACTTTCAACTTTATTCCTATCTACAACTCCTTGACATATTTCATTGAAAAATGAACACAATTTAAAAATGGAATTCCTTGGTCTTTTAGATAGAAGTCCTCTCAATACAAGTGAAGTAATAGTTGCATTAAAATGTGACAATCATGAGACTTGAGTCCAACTACCTTACATGCTTCCACTGAAATACAATTTCCAATATTAGAACTATAGTCATCGGGTAATCTCAAGTTAGAAAGCCTTTTGCAAAACATTTGTTTTTTTTTGCTTTTGATAAAGTGAGAGGAGCTGCGGGTAAGTAGAATTTATTTTCTCTACTCTCGAATGTTAATCATGTCTAAAGTTCATAGCTTCCAAGTCCTTACGAGAGTTAATGGCATCTTTAGATTTTCCTTTCACATTCAAAAGTGTACTAATGATGCTCTCACAAATATTCTTTTCCACGTGCATCACATCCAAATTATGATGTATAAGTAAAGTCTGCAAATCAAACATCAATTGTGTCATGATATACTACATGTAATTAGAAGTATTAAATAAATAAGAAAATATATTACTAGTGTTACCTTCTAATATGGTTGCATGAAAAATATTGACTTTTTTTTCTCTCATGCTACATTAGATTAAGTTGTATTATTCTTCTTCTTTCGCTAACCACTTTTTCCCCAATCATTTGTAATTTTATCAACTTCATTAGAATCTTCTTCACCAATTTTTATCTTCGGTCTAATGCCATTTTCAATATATCAATTAAACCAATTCCTTTCATGCGAAATGGACGACTCAATGCAAGAAATCTTCTGTGTCCATGTATGCAAACTTCCTATCATGAGACGACCATAGTGAACATGTATTTTCACAACAAATAGGGCATGCAATTTTTCCCTGACGGGCCATCCGATTACATTTTCATATGCAGGAAGTCGTGTATTGTCCACATTAAAATAACTTTTAAGTTAAATGTAGACTTTGTAATTACATCATACATCTCAACCCCACCACTCCATAACAATATTAAGTCGTATATAAGTTGTGCCAAATAAACATCTATGTCATTATCTGGCTGCTTTGGTCCCGGATAAATAAACTCAACATCAAAGTTTCCTTCGAAATGCATAATGAGGGATGCAAGTTATATATAGTTAAAATTACTGGCCAACAACTATATTTAGAGCTAAGACCTTTAAAAGGATTGAATCCTTTAGTAACAAGACCTAATTTAATAATTCAAGGATCTGACGTAAAATGTGCCACCTTCTGTTTATCATTTCCCACCCCAATGAATCAAGTGGATGCCTCTTTTTACCATCTGAACTCTTATTATTTGAGTGTCGTCTAAGTTGTGTTGCCATCGCATCTATTCCAAACATCTTCTTAAGTCATGGTATTGTAGGGAAATAATGCAAGACTCTTGCTAGAATTTTTTCTGAATTTTCTTAGTCCGTTGGTTAACTTTCTATCTTGAGCAACCACATTTTAGACATAATTCAGCATGCTCAAGCTCCTTTCTATATGGACAACAATCATCCAAGCAAGCATGCATCTTCTCATAGCCAAGATCAAATGTATTAATAAGTTTTTTTCATCTCATAAAATGAGTTAGGAATTGTATTATTCTATGGCAACATGTCTCAAAAAAGATTTATGAGTTCAACGAAACCCCTATATCATAAACCATGTGTAGCTTTATGTTTAAACATAGCAGCCGAAGCTTACATCTTCGTAAACACCTTACAACTAGTATACAAAGGAGTTTCCACTTCACCAACTAAAAGGTTGAATCTCTTCCTCTCTTCCATCATGAGGATTTTCAGGATCTATATCATGTTGTCATAGAAGTCCCTAAATATCCTACGTGGCTCATGTATTTCTACATCGATCAAATTTGATTTACTTGGTCGTTTTTCATGAAATACCCAAAAAGTGTATGTTGGATCCATACCTTTAATAACCAAATGTTCATACACTTTTTCAAAATCATGATGCATTAGATTCCTACACTTAATACAAAGGCATCATATCATTTCTGAATTTAGATTTTCGCGAGCTAGTTCAACAAAATTCTGTGCTCCATCTCTGTATTGTTCTGAAAATCTACGAGTACAATTTAATGATCATTTTATATTATTGTTTAAATATTGTAACTAGATTTATGAGATTTAATTTCAAACAATAACCTTGATAATTGCAGCCATTCTTTGTCCATTATGATACTATCAAACATTAAACAGCAACAGTTCAAATTGTGAAGTAAACTTGGTAACTTGCAACACACACAAATGTGTTTGTGAGCATAAGATTCATATTGTAATGAAAATGGATTAGATGAAGTCTCACTAATTATCATACCTGATATTTTGCTTCCACGAGAATGCAGTCGAATGAATAAGGTTGTTGGAAGAGAACTATAATTATATCCTAAGAGTAAGAAGTCAAGCACATCAGCAAAGAGCAACAGATATCATTTATGGTTCAGTAGTGCCGTAAGAATCACAAATAAAACAAATTGCTGTATAAAAACTAGGTAAATTTATGAAGTAAAAAAAAAAAAAAAAATTGAACTGTTAAAGATACCATATTTGACTTTCCAATTAATAAATTTAAATCAGATGAATATATTTTGAAGGAGTGACTCAACAAATCATATATTTCCTTTCCAGATACATGTCCTATCCAGGTTTAAATATTGTTTTGTTTTCACTTTAAGAATATAAATGACACAACGAACTCTACATGGGAATTGATAGCCAAAAAAATGCCTTGGCCAAAATATACACTCTATACACATAATTTAACTTGGGACATGAAAATCAAACACTACACTTGTAGTCAAAAGCTCTGTACACACTACCCTAATCCCCACCCCCTTTTGACATCAGGTATGGATATAATGTGCAACAATACTTTGAGGGAAAATAGCATTATGACTCAGCTATTCCTACCATACTTGCACGATTTTCATATTCTACCGACCTCAAAAGTTTCTATCACCATCAGATGTTACCGCATGAATATCCTGCAACAAGCCATGTATAACTAGAATTGGTACACATCATGGCAATTTACATTTGCTACGTTCTTTATAACCATTCAAAAATACACATTATTCTTAACAAAAGAAATCACCTTAAATATAGGACCAGCTAGTCAACTTAAACCTTTCGTTTGTGCTGTACAAATACAAATCATGCCCTTTTCATACAAAGGTAATTTTTAACCAATTCCTGGGAAACTTTATACAAAGGGAACCAAAATCAAATGGCAAGACTGTCTAAGATAGTTTATTGTTCCAAGTTAATTTTTAACCAATTTTAGAGAAGCTTCATACAAACAAAACCACAAACAAATGGCAAGACGGTTTAAGCTGTTTTATTCTTCTGAAGTTATATTAAACCAATTTGGGAGAAGCTTCATTCAATCGAACCCAATATCAAATCAACTGAAATAGATTTTCGCTTGCAACATATAACTAATAAGTAAGAAATGCAAAAAATTTGAAGCCATATAAAGAATTTGAAGTAATTGATTTTTGAATTATCCAATTCTATATAATCTTTAAAAACATGCTAGAAAAACTATAGAACTCCAACAAAATAGAGCCATAAATGCATGTAATTTCAATTTCACAAACTACAAAATTTTATAGAATACTCAGTAAGCTCCTCTACTGCTATTTAGAATTGAGCCAAGAGTTCGATTTCTGCCTCTTATAAGGTATGGAATTGGACTTTTTGTAGGTACCAGTATGACAGCTCTTGTACACTGGCCTGCTAAATCACATCCCGCAATTTATGTCTTCCACAATGCTCTAGAGGTGGGGCAGTGGGGGCCCTCATGGTTGGGGTTCAACCTTTTTTAGAATTGAGCCAAGAGTCCCCAAAACTGTGAAGGCCAAAAGTATATAAATGAGTATGCAAGTACACAACCCAAAGAATAATGTAGAAGCAAATAAATTAAACATAAACTCATCATACAACAAATAATTATGTAAAGTCATGTTCTGCTCTACAAACTTCCAAAAAAATAACCCAATTAATAATAAGTTAAAAACTAAATTTCAAAAATTTTGATGAATGTGGAAACAACGATCAGTGTCCAGACCTTTATTCGAAAACTGAGTTTTGTTACTTAGTGAAAAAAATGCCTAGATACAAACAAATTTTGATGAATGTGGAATCAATAGTCTCTGTTTGATAATTTTTTACTCTGGAAACCTCTTTCTTTTAACCTTGAACACAAAAAATTACATGCACGGATTCAATATGATTTAAAAGCAAGAAGAGAGAAAATAAGTGAGTGTTTGAGCATTTCACAGCAACACCCTAATGATATTCAGACTCGAAATACAAACGTTGTTTAATACGGAGGATAAGCATAACACATCTCTAAACTATAGAGTTATAGAAACAAATCAACAGAATGATTTAAAGGGAAAAGGGAAAAACAATATTAACAAGTAATCACAAGAAAAAGGTGGAAAAACATAGTAAAGTAAAAATTCCAAGCCCAAATTAATCGAACCAGAAATTTCATTAAAAAGTCCTAAACTTGTAAAATAAGCTTGAAATAAATTAAGTATCATAAGGATTATAATATTGATAAGTACCAGTTTATTTTTTGAAATGCAAATTGTAAGAAATTATTTTGCCAGAAGACATAAAAAAGGTGATTGAAGTTTTTGGATATATATAAAAATGACAGTTCAATGTGTGATTGCTTATATAATATTAATGATATACCAGTTACACTTGTATCGATCGAGATGACCTTCTCAAAGTTGATGTTGATAAAATCTCACTTTTGAATGAATTGATCGTGTTATCTATCGAAAAGTAGTTCTAAAACATATTGATTGTAATAGTATAATTAATGATTTTTTATCAAAAATTTCTACAAAAATAAACTTAATCTAGACATTTTAAATTTTAGATTATTATTATTATTATTATTATTATTGAAACTTTGAATATTTTTAATTAATAAAAGTTATATTTTTTTTTTATCATTTTATATATTTTTAAATATATATATATAGAGTTTCATATTTAAAATTGGTCTACATTCCTCAAATTTTTAGGGTAGACCCTGTTGGAACTAACTTTTTGAACTTGAGAATCTCAAACACTTTTATTTTAAACTCTTCACCCACAATAGGCAAACATTATCACTTCCTTCACGCATATATAGCCCATTTTTGGTTGGTATTAAAATCATATTTTTTAAATATATTTTGATAAAATTGATGAAACTATGGTTGAAAAGTTGTAAGTCAAATATGTGATTAAAATTAATTGTTAACCTTAGCATATAAATTAAAATTTGAATTTTAATCCGTACGAAACATATCGTATATACACACACAAAGAGAATGGGGTGGGGTGGGGGCAGATCACCTCTGACCCCGTCATTAGAAAAAGTAACTTTGAAGAATTTATCAGGTTTCATTATATTAGCAAAACTTTATACAAAATAATGTTAATAAAAGATTTAAAAGTCAAGACATCTATTGGGATGTTGTATAGATGAATTAGAAGTTTTTGGGTTCGAGTATGGAACGAAAAAAACAGAATCTTCAAAATTATATTAGCTTGTCGTGAAGTTGACGCTCGAACGTTCATAACAAAATCATTGTCGCCCGTCGTCGCTCAAGTGATGCACCTGTTGCTCGCCTGGTACTAGCCTAACGCTCGAGCGACAGTATTTCCTGCAAAATCCTAGTTCGCATTGTTCAAGAATTATATCTATCATATACTACCCAATACATGTCTACTATAAATATAATAGCCCGAAACAGTGGTTGATCATATTATTCTACTTAGAGAACAAACTTTGGAAATCCTATATCGAATCCATTCTTTGAGATCAATCAACCATACCTTGAAGAAAACATCAATTCACATTATCAAAACACCCACTTCCTAAATCTCTATCAGAGAGTGCCGATGATTCAAGAAGGAGACCAGAAGTCCAATAAGAGGATAAGAACGATGAATTCTTAGTGATCCACAACAATAGACGATTCCAGAAGGTCAAGAGCTGGTGTGAGGAACATGCAATCCAGGAGGGCTTGGAGATCACAGGAAGTAGGTCAGCAAGTCTAGGAGGTTGTCTTGTCTGGATCATACTACAAGTGTTTATCTATTGTGGATTTTACTGGTTTGGTCCCGGAATTTTTTATCTAACGAGGGGTTTTTTGTCATCAAAATTCTTACATTATTTACTTCTACAATTATACAAACTGTGGAAATTCAAAGTGGGATAGTAATTGTATGTTAATTCATCTAGCTTGATTATTAACAATGACTTGTTAATAATAATTGGTACATCTTAATTCCACATTATACACTTATTCACCCCTTGTAAGTGCTAGTTGGGTCAAACATCGTTATATTTTTCAATTCGTATCAAAGTTTCAATTTGATTCATAACCCTAACTTAATCTAGATGGATCAGTCTCTTTTCGTACCTCCGTATTTTGATTGAAGCAATAATGCATACTGAAAAGTTAGGATGAGAGCTTTCATGAAATCTATGGACAAGCGAATCTGGGTATGTGTTGAAAAAGATTGAATTGCCCCTCTATTACTATTTTCGGTATAGTTACCCCTACAAACATTTTCCTTTAGACTAAGGATAAACTAGTTGAATGTAATTGGAATAGTGAAGGGTTCATGCCCTATTTATAGTTGTATTTGCCAAAGAACTTAGGAAAGTATCGATATGTGAGACCGCCAAAGAGGTATGAGATATTATAGAAACCATACATGAGGGTACTAAGATAGTTAAGAACTTAAAACTACATATATTAACCACTAGATTTAAAGATATTAGAATGAAGGATGATGAATAATTAGATTAATTCTATCGAAGTTAAATGATATAGTAAACTCTAGCTTTAACCTAGGTGAGAAGATTCAGGAAACAAAGATTTTGAAAAAAGTCCTTAGATCCTTACCCTAAAGATTTAGACATAAATTAATAGCTATCGAGAAGAACAAGGATTTAGATACGGTTAAGATAGAAGAATTAGTTGGATCTCTCCAAATTGATGAACTCTCCATATCTCATTCTAAAAATGATAAGTCTATAGCCTTGAACACTGTTAGGAATGAAGAGTATGACTCTACTGATATGGAGAACTCTAATGATGGAGAATAGCTTTTTTTGTTGACAACTTTCGAAAAATGTTTTGGAAGAAGAAACCTCAAGAGAGAAATGGAGGTGCCCATAGTTAGTCTCAAAGGAAATCCTAGTCTGTGAGATGTCATAAGTGTCAAGGTTTTGACTACTATAAGAATGAGTTCATAACAATAACAAAAACAAGGGTAAAGCTATGAATGTGATTCTCTCTTATGACGAGTCTAACTCGGACAATCAAAGTGAGAAGTCCAAGTCTGAAAGTCATAACTATATGGTTTTTCTTCTATTTTTCAGAGTGAGTCCGATAAGGAAAGTGAGAAGGGTGAAGACTTAGAATGAAGTGAGGGTTCTAAGGAAGACTTTGAGGATCATTCAGAAATTCTTGAAGCGCTGATAAATGTGTTTTTTCGAACTTATTTAATACCTAAACGAGCTTAAATATTTGATTAAATGAGAGAATTTCTAATCACAATTATGTAATTATTACTTTTGTAGGTAAAAAAACCACCTAAGAAAATAGAACAATGCAAAAAAGAGAAGAAAATAACCAAAACCGTGCAAAATTATGAATTTGGGGACAAAATACACATGTGCAAAATGTTAAAGGACCTTGGATGCAATTTTTGGAAAGCATGATTGAAATGGTAGTCAAAATTTGAGTACCGAATTACACAAGATCAAAGTTGAGGGACCATTCATGCAAATAGTGGATGACTCAGCTGGACAACATGAAAGGAGAAAAGACATTTGCGCCGGAGGCTTAAAAACTAACCCGAGAGCGAAGACTAATGCCTGTGCGCACGCAGCTTTCTGCTGGGGCCATTTTTGCTATTTTTGCCAAAACTTGGGGACTTGGCTGCAAATTTCTCTAGGTTTTAAAACCTTAAAAAAGATAGCAGATTGGAGCTTTTTCTTCCATTCTTCTTCTTCCCTCTTTCTTTTCATTTTCTTTTCCGTTCATTTTCCTTTCTTTTTCTTTTGATTTTACATGTAATTAGTTGGGAAAAATCAAGATCAATCCATCCAGAATCCAAATCCAAACAGGGTTTTATCCTCTCTCTTGTATTTTCTTCATTATTATCTTCTATTTGCAATGTATTATATAAAATATTCTCTTTTTTATCATATATTTAACATGGGCTAAGTTTTATTGTTGGGATTTATAGTTGAAACTTAACCTAGCTTGGACTAATTTCAATATTCGTTTTTAAATAAATGCTTATTTTCATGCGTGTCTATTATTGTATTTCATGCATTTTCATTTATGCGTCCAATGAATTATTGTATTTAGTGATTTTACATCGTTTAAGAGAAGATTGTACATTTTAGACCAAATAGTAGAAACTCTATGTTTGTGTAGGGGGTAGAGATATACCACTAACTCTAGGTGATCCATTGAGCAAAAGAAATAATGCAGTTGTTTGGTTTTCTTTGATATAGAGATATAGTAGGTTAAACCAATCAATTTTGATTAATTTTGTTCGAGATAGAGAATTAATTAAAATTGAAAAATCGGGTCTAACATCGTAAAAATTTCTTAATGGGCTTATGGAGAAAATAATTAGGCGAGGCTAAGTGAAACCATGAGTTCTAACCATGTTTTCATCCGAAATTTTCCAAGTTTTTATGCTTTCTTATTTTGAAGATTTTTAGTTATTTTCCAAAGTTAAAATATTTATTTTGTGTGTTTCTTTTTATTGTTGGAATTAAATTAATTAAAATTGTATAATCGAAAGTATACATTCCTCGAGAGATGGACAATTCAGATTCAAAATGTCAACTTTATTACTTGAATGCGCCCCGTACACTTTCGGTTTGCACTTCTTAGCGAACAGACATATAGCCAGTTATTAGAGAAGAGTGTTAATATTAAGAAGGTGAATAAAGTCAATCTTAAAAAGGTTAATAAACTTGAGCTAGAAAGAGAGAGACTTATATCTGACCTTCAAGAGTCTACCAAAAGTCTTAAATGTGTTAGGATTAGTCAATGAGAACTTAAAGACCAAGGTTAAAACCCTAACAAGCGACCTTGAGAAATTCAATACTCAACTCCATTCGTTCTTGAGTGGATCTTAGAAACTTGATAATATTTTAGGGTTAAACAAGCTTGTTGGAAATAGAGGAGGTCTATAATATAAGTGAATCATATTAATGCTAGGACTTCCAAAACTACTTTTATCCCTACAACCAACCAGCCTAGGTATGTTGCAAATCATGAACCCAAGAACAAGGATATCTTGAAATAGAGGCACGTAGTTTTTTTCATAGGTTTATTTCTACATGTTTCAGTGTGGTGAGTTAAACAACGCAAGGCTTAGGTGACATATTTTTTTTTTTTAAATGAGCAAAAATCAAGATATCTCTAGCAATGTTGACTTCTTTACTAGTCAAGTTAGTTACTTAATTGAGATGTTGACACAATTGACTATGACTATTCTTGCTTCTAGAAAAGTTTGGGTTAATAAGAGTGATATGAGAGATTATCAATCTGATCACGGTACTCTTAAAGGTAAGAACTTTTGAATATCTCAGCGAGTAGGTATTTTGGTGCATGTTTATGCTTATTCAGTGTGTTCATTAATTATTGCATCTTCTCTTTTTTTTTTTTTTCTTTTTTTTGCATTTTTTTTGTATAATTTTTTTTATTAAAAAATGGAAAGAAAGGGAATTTTTGAAATACAACACATTATATGATTTACTTGAAAATGTTTATTGTGACCAAGTATGAGTACTATTAATAATCTGTAGCATAGTTTCCATTGTTTTGTTTTGGCTTGATATGGAGTACTTAGTATAGGTTTCTTTAAGTACCATTATTGCACATACTAAGATCTTATTAGTGAGTCTTGACCGAGTGTGTGAGATTTGGGATGATATTCATATGTTGGTGATGTGACATTGAACATGAATTGACCTTAAACTAGTTGATTTAAGCTATAGTGTATTCCGTAAAAAGAAAAAATTGATTCATCTTATACTCTTCTTCAGAACTTATTTGATGGGTTTCTCAAAATTTAATACATTATGATCATTTTACTTGAAATTATCAATCAAAATCTCATTACAGGGGTCATTTTAATTACTTAATGGAAAAGAGTCTGCACATAGGATGTGAAAACAAAAAAAAAAGTTACATATGCTTAAATTTAGCAAGAGAAAAGAAAAAATTTATATATGATAAGCTTCTTTACTTTGTAGGCCCTAGTTGTGTTGGGTTTGACTTTAATTAATAGAGGAAATACTCATTATTCGTTGATGATTAGCATATTATTTCTCACAAATTTAATATTTGGAGTACTTCTCACAAGTAATTAGTTAGGTCATTTATACAATTTACTCCATTAAAACTTAAACTGAATATTTGGAAAACTTGACTATTCATTGATTATACTTGTACATGATGTCAATTGCATTGTTGAGTTTTCATATATATTGTTGTTGGTATTTTATGAAGATATTTAAACAAAAATGGGAAAGAAAGTTTTTTTGTGATATTTTCATTCGTCATTTTAAACAAAAAAGGGGAGAGAGAGTAATTAAGGGAGAGGAATTATGCATTAAGGAGGAGATTTCACATCATTGCATATCATTTTGAATGTTTAGTTTTTTTCAGTTTTGATATTTTGTAATATTAATGTTTCAGTTGGTGTTTTGATTAATATTAATATTGCATTTCAATTTAGCTAGCATGATGATACTATGTCTCAATTACTATATTTGCTTAACTGTTTCACGCGCTTTTACACTTAGTATTTGAGTTGATGATTTCGGAAACATGTTTGAAAAGGAAAGCAAACATCGATTGAGTCAGTTGGATTTTGGGTAGTAGTTTATTTTTACTTTGACTTGTAATACTTAATTTTGTCACAGGATGTCAAAGGGGATGTTTGTTAGGTTTCATTGTATTGGCATAATTTTAGACAAAATTAATATAAAAGTGTTATAAAAATCAATGAGTTTATTGGGATGTTATATAGATGGACTAAGAGCCTTTGGATTCGAGTATGGAACAATGAGAAAGAGTCGTCGAAATTATACTAGCCCATCGCCAAACTGATGCTCGAGCATCCAAAACGGAATCGTTATTGCTCGTCTGTCACTTGAGTGATGCAAGGTGTTTCTCGTGAAATCCTAGTTCGCGATTTTCAAGAATTCTATCTATCATATACTACCCAATACATCTCTAGTCTAGACCGTACTGTAAGTCTTTGTCTATAGTGGACTTTATTGGCTTACTTCCAGAGTTTTTTTTATCCCACAAGAGATTTTCTCCATCATCAAAATTCTTGCGTTATTTACTTTTCTACAATTATACAAACTGTGGAAATTAAATATAGGATAGTAATTACATGTGAATTCATCTAGATTGATTATTAATATTGACTTGTTGCAAATAATATTTGTAAATCTTAATTCCGCATCATAAACATATTCACCCCCTCTAGGTGCTAGTTGAGCAAACGTCATTATATTTTTCTGAATTTATGAAATATAAAGATAATAAGTCATCAATATCCAATAGCATCTCCACTTGTAACTCAAGCGTTGAAATATGGTTGACTTCATCATTAACGTATTGATCATAACAATTAAGTTAATTTTATTGCTAAAAATTGAATTTAAATCATCAAAGCTACTGTTGTAAAGTTGATCGATTGAGGACAATCGGAGATTAATAAAAATCGAGATGAAATTCAAGAATTCAAGACAAATTATTTGAGACAAAGAACTTCAATAGTATTCATATAACTAGATGTTTGTATTCATTTATAAAGGTACAACGCTTCAATCTTTAGCATTGAATTATTAAAAGCTAAACTAATAAATTTTGAAGTATGAAAAATTATTTAACAAAAAGGTAAGTATTTCAATTTGTTATTCAAACTTATTACAATATCACTTACCATGAAAAATAAAGTGAAAAACGCCCTTCAAAAGTCTATATTTTTCAAAAATTCAAGAAGAAAAGATTGGAAGAAAACCTATAATTGCAGACATCCGTTTGGCTCATGCGATGTTTGGTTAGTCCAGCGGTCACTTTTTTTTAACCGTTTTGAATTCTGACGCACAACAGCTACGTTGGTTGCCCACTTTCTCAATGAGGACATCCTGATTGCTTGTCCGATTACTCAGAACTTTTGGCATTTGAACTCTATAAATAGAATTTCACTTTGTATTCATTACAACGCTCTTTAAGAGCATTAAGGTAAGATGTTCTTGAGAAAAAATTATATTTATCATACATCTTATTTATCTTTATCAAATCATTTAATTATCAAATCATTTATATTGAAAAAGTTTTGATTGAATCAACTTTTGAAAAACATATTTCTCATTAAAGTTTTTCTCACCTAACACTTAACTTTATTCACTGATATGCATTAAAGTGTTAACATATTTGTTTCTTAATGCTTAATTTGTTTATATCATTCATTAATAGAGAAGTTTCAAATTGTAAAGTCATTCATCTTTAAATTTGTGGGTCATATTGAGATCTCGAAAATCTCAATATTGTATAAGGATTAGTGCTCCTTATTTGTAAGTCGCAGAAAGCATTGTAAGGATTCGAGAATGCACCATAAGTCAATTAAATTTAGTAAAAAAAGCATTACTCGTGACGGAGAGCTAGAAGACGTGGATCATCGATTTGGATCAATCCTTCACAATTATATTATTTGCACACTCTCTTCTCTTTTATTTATAACTTTCATATTTTTTCACTTTGTTTAATCAATATATTTATTCCAAACTTTTTCATATTTTGAAGTAATTTTTCGAAAAGTTTTGAGAAACCAATACACCTCCCTCTCTTGATTAGTTATTTTGGGCTATCATGTGGATTACAATGAAAATATAAGGTTATATGTAAAGCTAACAACTACTTGCCCTTGTCATATTCAAGAAACAGACTAACACAAAAGTGTACCTAGTAATAATATATGTAGCTTGATCAAAGGTGAAAAAGTGAAAGCCAAAGCAGAAAAAGATACATATAACTCATTTTCACTCCATCTACGTAAGATGAATCAGTAAAGAAAAGCAATTTCCTCAGCTTTAGCCATCTTCATCATCAAATGGACCGACCTAGAGAGAAATTCTAGGTACACGTACTGATTTCAACAATATCATCAAATGGGATGAGGAATCTCAAGATTTTCTTCGTTGATTTCTTGAATTTTCTTAAAAATTATCTGGTGAAATCATGAACGAAATTTGGCCTGTCTGTGACATTGAATCGCCAAGTGAGGAATGGAACACCATTATCAGATTCATGATGATCATTTTCGTCAATGAACCTGAATTCATTAGCATAATTTGATGAAGAAAAACATGACATTTTCTGGTGCTGCGAATGGTGATGAACCCATGAACTGTTATTGGCTGCAGTAGCGCCACCGTTATTGGCGGAGGTGGCCCTCCTCTCTTCCTTCTTGAAACGAATCCCACAAGCATTGCATAGAGACTGCATGCACTTCATCATCAGTATCCAAATGATTGGATGAAAGAACTAATACGAAAACCGAAACTATTCGAAACCTCAAAAAAGTGTTTACAATACGTTTTTCCGTTTTCATTTCTTAGCAACCGAGTAGAATAAAACGTAAGAAAATTACTAACAATACCTTTGGGCCTCGTGGACCGTTCCTCCAGAGGGGCGTAGAAGTGGTGTCACAATTAGCACATCGGCGGGCTAAAAGAGGGTCTCCACCACCAGAACTGGTGGTGCTATTACTTCCGCCACGGTGTTTCCCGGCGGTTGACGGCGGTTTGGATTGCAATATGTTCCACCCAAACTTAGACATGCAAGAGTATCGTTTCTTTTCATTTTCATTGGTCAGTCGAGTAGAAGGAGTGCCCAGAGAAAGGGTACAATCCACGGAAGACGAAGCAGAATACATATCCCCGTCATGATCAAACGGTTTAGAATTGGGAGATGAAAACATCATTGAAAATGAATTGTTTGAAGTGTGATACAAACCACAAGAACATTGCCCACAAGAACTACTGCATCTCTGCATCATTTTGATGAAGGGGCTTTCTAGGGTAGGGTGAGGGAGATGAATGTATATAATGACAGAGGTGTACAAATGCACACAGGAAAGACGTACATTCAAATAGTATTTTGAGATTGATGCGTAATAATAAAATGTTTGAACTGGAGCTTAGGATGGAGAGCTTCTGCATCGAGTGTTAGATGCATGTAAATACATAGGCAGGTGGGGTGGGGTGGGGTGGGGTGGGATTTTGGATTTGGTTGGTCCTTGGGCAGTCAAAAGAGCCCACGTGAATAGGGGGAACAGTCTTCCATGGATCTGTCTTCTCCGATCACGAGGAAACAACAGTCTAAAAACCCAATATTACATCGAACTTGTATCTGTATCTCTGCACTGTCACTGCCAGTCTCCCAAGACAAATGGAATTGCCCTAAACCCATCCACTCCACGTCCTACTCACGGGGACTAAACACCTTGATTTTGCCTCCCTTTAATAAATTATCTCTGTGATAATGTAATATACATGAAGATTTGTAACATGTAGATTATTTAAATGTGTGATTATATATTGATACGACTCTTATCTTATAATCGAAAATATTTCATCGAAAATATTCCGAGGACGAAAGAGTAAAGATCTAAACTCCAAATCGTTAAAGCATGATGGGATGCGTGTGAGTAAGACACGGACGTGCCTTTCCATCGATTTAGTTGTGCCCATGAGGCACACAAACATGGAGCAGGGGAGAAGTGCTCGACTTGCCCTAGTCTAGCAACGGTCGAGCATTGCTCGATCAGTCCTTCAAATTATTCCGAATCTTTAAAGGTTGACTAGTGCATTATTTCAATTCGCCTAAAAGGTCCGTTCTTTATAAGTGTCATGTTGTGTTCATTGAACTTTCGCCGCCAAATCGAGGGGATGATTGTCGCATGTCCCTCTAGATGAATGACTCGTGTCCTATCTCACTTCATAAATCTATCTGTAAATAAGATTATCAGTACAATACAAAGCGGTTCGAGAACTTTACGCGCACTCAACATTGTGCTCAACACCAACTCTTGGAGCACGCACTATATAAATACTAAATATTGTTAGGTTTGTGACAAAACTTCTATGTAATTTAGAAGTTTGTTGCATGAATGCATGAAGGAAGATTGTTTAATCTTTGTTTAGAAATTCAGTTTGATTAAGAATAAAATTTCATGGTGTTTTGGATGTTTGATTGAATTAAGGACTTCTTCTTCATCTTAGGCTCCATAACTTAAAGATTTGGCTTCTATAAATACTCCACAAGATATATGCACTTAATAAAGGGAGAAAAGAAAAGACTCAAAAAAGATTATAACAATTAGATCATTGTTGAATACATTAGAAACAAGAGAGAATTGTTTACATTAGATTGAGATTGTCAAAATCTTGTAAGATAATTATTTGTTTCTTGGTATAATAAATTCTCATCTTTCACAATTTTCTTGATTATTGTGTGATCCATTAAATTTCATATTATTCATATTTTTCATCTTTAATTATTTGACCGATTTTTCAACAAGCGATATCAAAACGTTCTTGATATCGGGTTGGTTCATATCAAATGGTATCATAACCAAGGATTTTTTGGCGATTTCTTGGGATGTCCAAATTAATTATTAAAGCGATGTTGGAACAAGGTCGATTGTTCAAGGATGACAACTTTAAAATTTGAAATTCTATTTTTGGATCGCAACAATAGATTTTCATTGTGGCAAATCAAGATGCGAGTGGTTCTTGCTCAATTGGATCTTGATGATACTTTGTTGGGGATTGGTATGATTCTTGCAAGAATGACTGCAGAGGAGAAACAGCAGAATGATCAGAAAGCCCTATCTCAGATAAATCTTCATCTTTCTAATGAAATTCTTCAAGACGTGGTGCAGCTGCATTGTTGTTGAAGTTGGAGCAGTTTTGTATGACAAAGAGATTGACAAGTAAGTTACACTTGAAACAACGTTTGTATTCTCATCGCTTGACGGAAGGTAGATCTTTGGAAAGTCATCTATCAGTGTTCAAGAAAATCTTCGCTGATTTGAAAATGATGGAGGTTAAGTATGATGAAGAGGATTTAGGGTTGATATTGTTATGTACGTTGCCGCCTTCATATATGATTTTTAGATATAACATTCTCTATAGTCGGGAAACTATTACAATTGACGAGGTATATGATGTGCTTTATTCTAAGGAGAAGATGAAATATCTGGTCGTCGGTTTTGAGGCTCATGGAGAGGGTCTTGTTGTTCGTGAGAAGAAGACGGATAGTCATGGAAGGGGCAGAGTCAAGAATAGCAATAACGGTATAGTCTATTGGTATTGCAACAACAAGGGGCATATGAAGATGGATTGCTATGAGTGGCGGAAGAGGTTTTCTAATACAGATCAGGATGAACAATAAAAAAATTCTAGTAATGTTAATCTTGCAGAAGAGAACGGTGATAGAGATTTGTTGGCCATTACTGAAGGTGACTCCAAACCTGACGAGTATTTGATTATTGATTCAACTTGTACTTTTCATATGTGTTCAAACTGGGATTGGTTTTCTTCATATAAAACAGTTACACGGGTTTCCTTGATGACGGGAAACAATGAGCCTTGTGGAATATTTGGGATTGGTAATGTCAAAATCAAGATGCTGGATAGGACAGTCAGAACACTTGGCCTGGTTTGACATGTTCCAGATATAAACAAAAATCTGATCTCTTTGAGTGATCTTGATTCAAAAGGGTACAATTATATCGGTAAAGGTGGAGTTCTGAAAGATAGCAAGAGTGCCTAAGTTGTGTTAAGGGGGCAAAGAAAGTCCAGATTCTATGTATTGAAATGTTCAACGATCACAGAGGAAGTAACTGCAGCTTATGGTTTAGTAAGCGGTAACTCAAGTAGAGTTGGTTGTGATCGGGTTGTCGTGGTGATTTGGACAATAATATTCTCAGGTGGAGCTGGTTGTGATCTTATTGATCAGGTTGCTCATGGTGATTTGAGCAGGTTTGACAACGCAGGTGGAGTTGGGGTTGCTTGTGGTGATTCAAGTAGGTTTATTGACTCGGCTGGAGCTGGAAGTGAACGGGATGATTCAATCAAGGATGGAGCACAAAGTAGTTATGCTAGTATGCAGTTGCTGAATATGCCCGAAAGGGGCATGGTGTTCCCAATGGTGGCATGGGTGTCCGGTTGGAACATTGTGAAAAAGTTGGAGAATGACTTGAAGAGTGTCGGTGGAGTTTGTTGGTTTGTAACAAAAATTTTATATGATTTAGAAGTTTGTTGTATGAAGGAAACTTGTTTAATCTTGGTTTAGAAGTCCAATTTTGTTATGAATAAAATTTCATGGTGTTTTAGAGTTTGATTGAATTAAAGACTCTTTTTCATCTAGACTCCACAACTTAGAGATTTGGCTTCTATAAATACTCCATAAGGTATAAGCACTTAATAAAGGGAGAAAAGAAAAGACTCAAGAGAGATTATAACAATTAGATCATTGTTGAATACATTAGAAATGAGAGGGAATTGTTTAGATTAGATTGAGATGATCAAAATCTTGTAAGACAATTATTTGTTTCTTGGTATAATAAATTCTCTTCTACCACAATTTTCTTGATTGTTGTGTGATCCATTAGATTTCATATTTTTCGTTTTTAATTATTTGGCCGATTTCTCAATAAGTAATATCAAAACGTTCTTGATATCAGATTGGTTCATATCAAATACAATATACATGAGTTGAAACTCCAATCAATCATCAGATGAATTGATTTCGTGATTTACATTATGAGAATCAATACGTATATGTCAAAAGTACAAATATTTAAGTGAACAATCGTCAACCACAAATAAAATATTATTACGAACTTAATCATCAATGTAATTTCAAAAGAATTTTTTGCCTCTTTTGTCGGTTCCATCTAACGACCCTCTTTGTAACTTCAAATTCAATATTTGTTAAATTGTAGTCGAACAATTAATTCACAATCAAAGTACTACACAATGTCTCTTTTCATCAGAACAATTAGTAACTTTTTAGAAGAGATAATATGAGCATCATAAAATGTGTGGATAAGAACTGAATAATAATTATAAAGATGTAATAAAAATTAATTTTGATTTTGATTGAATAGAAAAAATGAACTTATAAACTACTTTTAAAGAAGTACGAATAGAGTAAGGTTTATTACGAACAGTGAATTAGTGACAACTCAATACTATGAGTACATCAGTTGTTCTATGGTATTCAATCTATCCATCAATGTTGTACGTGCATATGATATTATAATAAAGATCAATGTTGGGGTGACGGGAGGGTTTGACACCCTCCCAGCAACCCCTCACAATAGGGGAGAAGGGGGAATTTTTTTCTTTTTTATTTCATATGGGTGTCCGTGGGTCCCACTACAATGTGAAAGAATATCAACCAAAGTGTCAAATTTTTTCTGGCAAAATGGTTTAATCCTACAATAAAAGCACATGACTCACAAATGATTTAAGTCACTGTTTGGTATTGATATGTTAAAAATAATAATAAAGTTCGACAACATATTTCATGGGATTCACAACTTTTAAATCACATATTTCATCTACTTTTATTAAAATCTACTAAAGTTTTGATTTTATTTCCCACCAAACATTGGGCTAAAGTTTATTACAATCTTTAGCCATACCATGGAATCGTCTAAACATAGCAATACCAATGGTCAAAAATCCAAATTCCACATCCCACAATAAAAGTTTTCTTGGATCCAATACTAGATACCGAGCAAGCGTTCAATACACACGACAAAATTGTACAATAAGTGTGTCAAAATAACTTGATCTCTACTTTTCAGCGGTCTAATTGGCTTTGCCTGGACAAGCTATATTTGAAATAAAAATCCAACATGATTAATATTTTTTAAATTAATACTCGAACAAATAAAAGAGAGATGACAATGGACAGGTCTGTGCACGAGTTGGGGTGCCTTGTCCCTCGCCCTGGGGATTTCCATTCCCCGATCTCCACTTATTATGGGGGCGGTGTAGGGCAACACTTTGCCTCATTTATGATTTTTCTTTTTTCCTTATAAATTCTATGGGGTATTTGAATATTGAAATTGTTATTTTGTTCATATTTATAAAAATACAGTAATGGTACTAATGGTCTATAAAGGAAAAGATAACAAATCCATTTAAGGACCCATTCAAATATATAAAGCTCATTACTTAATGATAAGTCCTTTTATAGACTTACCCTTTCAACACATTACATAAAGAAATCGACGTGAGATTTCTTCTATGCATTTACGGTCAAAGTATTGGGAGTTTAGTAAGCGATAATTTTGTTCCACATCGAAAAACTATTAATCATGTTAGAGAATGATATTCTTTGAATAAAGTAATTTTGTTCTATTTTTTGTGTCTTAATTATTCAAGTAATTGCTATTCAAAATAAATAATATATGTTTAATTTAATAAATAAAATATATTTAATAACATTGAAAAAATTAAACGATACGGGACTGGGATTTTCCATCCCTACCTAGGGAAGCAAGCTCTTGCACCGAAACCATTCCGTCGAGGCTCGAATTTCATAGGAGAAATTGACATATCTGAACAAAAGTGTCACTAGCCCTTCATGACTTTAAAAAAGTGTCATGTCGAGTCAAGATTGGATCACTTCAAAATTGGTTATTGTATTATAGAGGATGTTTGGCAATTGAGTAACTTTGTTATAAGTTTTGATACCTGCAAATTGTGTAAATTAAAATGTAGATGCCTAATGAATTTTGATTGTAACATACAAATACAAAGATACAAATAATATATAGAGGGAGGGAGGGGCTGAGAGAGGAAAAAGTGTCATTGGAATGGGATAGTCTGCAATCATCAAAGCAACATGTGTTGTAGTTTAGAGAAATCTTTGACTCGAAGGATCAAACTTAGAACAGAAAAGCTATAATATTCGCCTGTCAATGCATCTTAAAATTATTGAAAATATGTAGATATGGTGACAAAAACTAAAAGAAAAGGCCCCACACTCATCATAGCCCAAGTAAGAACAAACTCCTCTGGAATATCAATAGATTCGATCAAAAAAGATTCAAAGAAAAAAATAAAAATTATAGAGAGAGAGAGAAAGAGAGATCGTCTTGAGATTGGCGTCTGTAGTTGGACAAACGGGAAAATTACCGGTTTCCAAAATATGCTCTCAGTTCTCATAAAACTTTTATCAACCCAAGGTCATGTTGGTATCTCCAAAGTTAATTGTCTCAATAATTAGTAAATTTATGATCGTATCTTCAATTGTTCGTCAAATTTTAAAATATTGAGTCTTAACCGCTAAATTTATACAAACATTGGACGTTTTACTCGCTGGCTAAGCATTCATTTAAAACATCTAAAGAAATTGCTGACGTGACTGACGGAATGGACAGTGGCGTCCCGTCATGTTTTTACCAAATTGTCATGTTAGAAAGCATTTTTCATTGCTCACTAAAATTTGAAAATGTCTTTGATTGCTCACTATACTTTGGAAAATGTCTTCAATTGCTTATTGAACTTTGAGGTATCGAATTTTGGTTACTAAACTAATAAAAATGATGTCAACCTATTGCTCGCTACAAAATGTGTACCACGAGTGCACATGTCGCGTACAAATAATAAAGTGAACAAACGAGAACAAATTATCAATCTCACGAGTAATGATTCCTCAATTACAAATAGTTGAATTTAATTTTAACAACGAAACACAATAAATTTGAATTTTGTAAAGGATGAAAATAGCTTAAAATGCTACAAAAATAATGAAAATATCGAATAATAAAATTGAGGAAAGATATTATGCTTGCGATCTTTTCATTTTTTTTGTAGAATTTTAAGTTATTTTCATCATATGAAAAATTCAAATTCATTATGTGTTTCGTTGTTAAAATTAAATTTAACTATTGTGTAATTGAGCAATCGTTTCTTGTGGGATCGACAACTTGGATTCGTTTATCCACTTTATTATTTATACATGATACATTCGCTTACGGTATACATTTTTTAGCGAACAATAGGAGCACAGGTACACATTTTCTATCGAACAACATGCCAATGTCATTTTTATAAGTTTAGTTACCATAATTCGACTACTTCAAAGTTCAGTGAGTAATTAAAGACATTTTCTAATAGATAGAGAGGTATGGATTTCTCGAACGAATCGCACTCCTTCATATGCATTAGGAGCCCATTGATGAGAAGGGACTTCGAAAGCTTTGACCCAATTCCTTCGCTCGATTAAGGGAAACTACGGGATATAGAAAAAATATACCATTCCTACTGATCTATAGAATTACTTCTTATGTGATAATTTGGTAACGGCGTGATGGGACGCCACATGTGTTTTCTATCGCTTCACCAATTTCGTTAGAAGTTTTAAACGAATGTTATGCCAATAAGTAACGTTCAACAATTGGATAAGTTTAGTAGCTAAAAACTCGACATTTTAAATTTCAATGAATAATCAAATACACAGACATAAGTTCAGTGATTATTGAAACAATTAACTCTGTTCTCACACACGCAATATGTGTCACTATTCAAGTATCTATCTGTAAAGTTAACATGGGGGTATTGTTTGGCACATAATTTTC
>CAIGRP010009965.1:0-10956 GCA_903798385.1 Fraxinus cuspidata | reverse complement strand
TTTGATATATAAAATGATTTTCAAGAATTAATTTTGATCAAAGATTTTCTAATAGCACAATACTTTGATAATAAATGATATGAGAGATCAATATTAGCTCAAGGAGTATCAAATTGAATGCTCAAAAGTCACTTTACAAAAGGTAGGTGAGTTGATATTTATAGTAGTTGAAAAACGCCAAACGTTTTGTCCAACCGGATGTCCGATTCATAACCGAATGACCAAACTAGCCGTTTTGAACAACTTTGTCAGATCGGTCACAAACTGACCATTGCTGACAAACCTGACGTCTGGATGACCTAGTATAGGTCTAGTTCATTTTTCCTTTGTTTTGTTTGCAATCAATGATGTNTCATTTTTCCTTTGTTTTGTTTGCAATCAATGATGTTTTTATATTATATTTCAATGTAAGTTTATTTTGATAAGTTTTGAGATATATGCTGGAAAAACTTTCATTTGAAAAATAGTTTTGTGCAAACATTCTTTTCGTCTCGTAATTTTTGTCGTGTACGAGAATACCGTTTACTTGAGCTTCCAAAGTGTCATTTCCATAAACTAAAGTGTTTTACCTTTACAACCATTCCATGAAAAATCTAGTTACAAAGTCTTCGGCAAATTTTGGCGCGAGTGCTCGATGACGTAAAGATTGTTTCCATGAGTGCTAGATCAATCTTCATTCGAGCTTCCTTGATTTACAACTTCTCGCTCAATGGTTTTGACCCAATTTGCCAACATGTAATCAAATTAAGGATTGAATTAGAGGTAAACGTATTTTTTTTGTTATAATCAAAACATACGATTTAACCATAGGTCTCCACCATTTATATGTGGACCCCATAAACCATGGGTCCCAAACAATCCTAACCATTCATCCAAACAAAAAAACATCACCGACCGAAAGGTGATTCAAGTATTTGGTTAAAAACGAATGAATTAAATCAAAATGGATTACCTATGATCAAAAGAATTCTCACTAGCCCATGACCGCAAGTTCTATAGAAAATATTGTTTCCATTGATGTATGATTCGTCTCCATCTCCGTTCTGGTACGAACTTACGTTACAAAACGAATTTTTTGTTTTTTTTGCTTTTTCTAAATTTTAGAAAGAACAGGCTCGAGAGTCACATGGAGCATTCTCATATTATTTTTATTTTTTTAACAAAAAACAGAATGATAATACCCCTATCAAATGAAAAATAAAAAAAATCATGCAGATTTAGAATCATACAATAAAATCGAACCACCACACCTTCTATTCTTTGAAAAATCTATATTTTCTTACCAGAAAACCTTGTTTCATTAGTTTTTTCGTTTGATCTATGATGGAAGCTTCAAACCTCTGCAAAAGAAAACAAAAATAGAGGGTTAGAACTTCTAGGATGGTCATCATCGAAAAGCTTTGGCGAAATTAAACACCCTATAGATAAAATCATGGGAAAAAGAAATAGAAACTGGAGGCTTGATTTTGTACGGTTGTGTGGAGAATGAAGGAAAAAAGCATAGGATGTTTCTTTAAGAAATGGAGAAAGTCAAAGAAGAAAAGGAAATTACTAAAAAATGCAATAATGTCATGCTTGAGTAAAACAAAAGGGATAAAATTGGTATAAAAATATATAACATCAGCATGACAACCTAATGACGCCCTATGAACAGTGTTGCAACTTTTCTCTTTTATATATTGTAGGGAAATAGCATTATCCAAAATGGATGGAAACACCAAAAAGGGGGAAAAATCTCATGTACTTTCAAAAAAAAAAAACATTTTTCTTGATATACTACAATTACGATTGTATACTAAATATACTATAATATGTATAAATGAACACCATAATTGTTAATCCCTTATATTTCTCCTTTACATTTTTAAAATTGAAAATTATAAGGCTCATCTTATGTCTACCATAGGAATGTCCACGAGTCGAGGTGCGAGTTGAAACTCGAAGCTCGGGATTAGTTCGAGTAAAAATAGCTCGGGATCGATTCAAGCAAAAAAAAAAAATTAGGCTCGATCCAAGCTTTCGGCTTGGCACTTAGCGAGCCGACCCCAGCTTTAAAAAAAAAAAAAAAAATTCGTGACAAATCTAAAAACTTTTTAAAGAACTTAAAATTTGTGCAATTTATACGTATTATAAATTAAATAAAAGTTACAACCCTCCTTATTTTTTCGGGCTTGCAACTGGCTACAATCAACGTAGCTGGAGTTATTATAGCAAAATATATTGAATATTGGAGTAAAAGAAATTGAAATTAGAGTATAGAAATTGGAGATTGAACTGCAAGTTTAAACTGATTGAAATAAATTGATATGAAACATTAAATTTTATAGTATATTTATAGCAAAAAATATATATATGTTTCAACCAAATTTGAATTTCAGTTTTAAAATATGATTTGCACAACACAAGCTACACGTAACATGCAAGGCTGCCTTTAAAAAAAGACGAGCTACAGGAGCCAGGGGTCGCCCTAGCGGCAAACCTATTGACAAGTCTGCCATTTATTGTAACTCCAAAATAAATGCTAATTTGAAATTCAACGGAAAATGGGCGCTACAACAAGGGATTAATAGGGTTATTCATCTGGGACAAGCTCGAAAAAGTTCAGAAGAAAAAGATTCATATAAACTCTTTGTGCTTCCTTTCAGAATAGACGTGGTTTCCATCAATTTTGTCTCGTTTGTCTTACATGATGATGAACTCTCTTTTGTCTAACATAAACTGGTGCATTATGTTAAACAGTAAAAATAACTTGCAAAGAAATAATAGCAAACTCATGTCCCTTCTATGCGAACCCTCTTTAAAAATAAAGGTATGCGAACCTCAGAAAACAAAAGCGAGCATTCATAAAAGGCAAGAATCTGCAACCAAAAGTATTATTTTAATTTATGCAGGAATAAGTATACATAATTCCTGAACACAGTTGGTTCTTGGGAAATTTACGACAAGTTCTATAACACTTGATCACAAATCAGGCAGGTTGAAAGGCAAGGTGATAAGTGAAGTTTCTACACTTATTCGAGATCCTACACTTACTGGAGGTCCTAAATGATGATATTTTACTATTTTTTGGATAAAATATTATCTAACTTGTGTTATATTTCATTTTGTAGGTAAAACTCAATGTTTGATGAAGAATTGGAGAAAAGAATACAAAGATAGCGGAAAAGGGACTCAATTGTATCAAATACAAGTTCAGAGACTAAAAATGCAAATACTCAAAAGTTACGTCAAACCTCAGGATGAATATTTGAGAGTGTTAGTCATCAATTGGATGAGAAAAGAAGCTAAAAGGATGAAATATAGCCCAAGTACTATCACCTATCAAGTGCCAACCAAAAAAGTTATGCTTTGGATTTTCAGTTTCAGTTTAAAACCCATTTTTGGCATAGGAATGTTTGAATTGAAAAAATTATACTTATGGAAGATTTGTATGTCTCTGAGTTAGCTTTCCAATGCACTTTGAATTACCTTAATTGGCTATCGGGAGAGAAAGTTATGATAGAAATACAGAAAATTGTTTAGTTGTCAGAAATTAGGTGAGGCGCCCGCCCTAGACCATGGCAGCCTTTCGCCTGAGGCTATCCAAACTCCCAAGGCGCACGCCCTAGGTTGCACTAGGTGCGCTAATCGGGAAAAAAATCCAATTTTCCTTATTTTTATTTTGGTAACAATTCAATGCAATCTTTTTGGCATCCGTTAAATACAAAACTCAACCATAACGTGGTAAGACCTCCTTTTGACCTAAAAATCATATATTCTATGTATTTTGGAGGTGAAGAACAAGTCTATACATCAATTCAAGGTGAATCATACAAAGATTTTGAATATTCATATCCCGGCTTCAAGATTTGAGCCAAGAACGTGGATTTCTCATACTTCTTCCATCTCTCTTATTTTTGGGGGATTTTTTCCACTTATTCTTGTGTAATTTAATTATAAGAATGTTAGACTAAGTTTTTCATTGTATTGGATGAATGATGAACCCTATTTTCATTTATTTTAATTCAAGACATCAATTTATGAATTTCATGTTATTATTTGATTGACTTTGCATTCCCATTGAACTATTTGATTGTTTGATCACCAATTAGATAGTAAGTTGCTTGTTTTAGCGTATGAATACTCACAATAAGTTTAGAACGCATCAAAATTAACATACGGACAATAGGTATTAGGAATAATATCTATGGCATGTGTAATTATGTGTGATAAATCATGTGAATCAATGCATATTTTTCATATGAATTCGAATTAGGAATATGATCGAATCGTGTTAAACATAGGTTTAGTATATCTTGAAAAATAATATTAAATAACAGTGGATTATCGATTATCTTGAATGCATGAATTTATTAGATTACGAATTAAGAATTGAATTAAATGGAAATATGGGGATTCACAATTCCAATACAAATATTTACATATTAAATAAATACTTTATTTGTTTTGTTAGTTTATGATTAAATTAGAAAACATATAAACCATCTCTTTTGATATTACCACACTTCGAATTTAATAGTAGCTATTGAACTATAAATTAGACCTTATTTCTCATGGTAAGGATACTCTTAACTCACAAATTTTATTACTTGTACAAACCTATGTTATCAAGAGACGACATATTCCTACACCGTATTCATATGACAAACATGTATTGAAGTTTAGGATTATCACAGACGATCGCACATTTCATAAATATTATTCCTAATATTTATTATTCATGTGTTCTATAAACAGTGTTCTACCTATCGTGAGTTTTTCAACACTACGAATAAGCAACTTATATTGAAGTTTAGGATTATCACACACGACCCACACATTTCATAATTATTATTCCTAATATTTATTAGGGTTTTGCTATGTGTACATATCAATGTACACAGGGTTGCCCAATGGATTTTGCTATGTGTACATAGCAAAATCCTATTTATTATTCATGTTTTCTATCTACCGTGAGTTTTCCAACATTATGAATAACTAACTTATTGCCATAATGGTGTGTAAGCATTAAAATAATATGAATAAGCATTTTTATGGAATCACAACGCAAGAATTAAACTAAAAATAACAAGTTTTAAATTAGAAACTAAAAATCAAAGAGTTTCGTCATCCATCCAATACAATTGAATTTAGCCTAGCATATTAATATAAGAATTATATAGAAAATAAAAAAAAGTCATTACCCGAATCATAGAAACATGAAGAAAATCTGAAAATCGTCACTTCAAGCTTTCAAATACGGACCCAATGATGAAATCCTCCTTCTTCGATGTAAGTTCTCTCTCCTTTTCTTCTCCAATATCTTGCTCTCCCCTCAAATCATGAAATTTTGCTCTTTAATATGTCAACAAGATTTCCCTAAATTTATTGAAGTTTAGGATTATCACACACGACCCACACATTTCATAATTATTATTCCTAATATTTATTAGGGTTTTGCTATGTGTACATATCAATGTACACATGGTTGCCCAATGGATTTTGCTATGTGTACATAGCAAAATCCTATTTATTATTCATGTTTTCTATCTACCGTGAGTTTTCCAACATTACGAATAACTAACTTATTGCCATAATGGTCTGTAAGCATTAAAATAATATGAATAAGCATTTTTATGGAATCACAACGCAAGAATTAAACTAAAATTAACAAGTTTTAAATTAGAAACTAAAAATCAAAGAGTTTCGTCATCCATCCAATACAATTGAATTTAGCCTAGCATATTAATATAAGAATTATATAGAAAATAAAAAAAAAAGTCATTACCCGAATCATAGAAACATGAAGAAAATCTGAAAATCGTCACTTCAAGCTTTCAAATACGGACCCAAATGATGAAATCCTCCTTCTTTGATGTAAGTTCTCTCTCCTTTTCTTCTCCAATATCTTGCTTTCCCCTCAAATCATGAAATTTTGCTCTTTAGTATGTCAACAAGATTTCCCTAAATTATTACCAAAATAAAATAAGGAAAGTCAGATTTGTTCCCGTTTGGCCATGAGGCGCGTACCTAGTGCAACCTAGGCCGTGCGCCTGGGGAGTTTGGCAGCCTCGTTTGAGGCTGCCATGGTCTGGGGCTCGCCTCGGAGCTTTCTTTGGGGCCAAATTGCATTTTGGCCCCTAAACTTTCCACGAGCTCTTTTTTTCTTATATCTTCACTTTCTCTCCAATTCGTGCGCTTCCCTTCATGTCCAATTTAGTCCTTGTATTCTCGACTTTTCATTTCTTGCTCCAAGCTATCTTTCGATTATTTGCATTTTAATCATCATCTTCTCTTTTTGCTTCGGTTAACTCCCTTCTTTTCTCATTTTCTCCAATTTCATTGTATTCGTCAATGTAAACCTAAAACATGCAATAAACAACAAACTCAGCAATTATTCAATCCAAATAATAACAAATATCCATGTTTTAACAATCTAAATAAGTGTACAAAATATACTAATCAAATCTCCCAAACTTGAACATTTGTTTGTCATCAAACAAAAATGTGGTTTTACTCAACAAATGGGTGAGCTACCCTACCGTGTCTCAGGATTGGGATTTGCGTTAATACAAAATTTAGCTTCAACATCACACAGTTTAAATCAATCTCCACATGTTTCATGCAGAACTCGACATGTGTGTGTGTATATTCATGCCACAAATCAAGCTCGTGATTGATTCAGGTTCCCATCCCCAGTAGTCTAATATTTCCTTACTCCACTTGAGAGATACACACTCCCCAAACTTATAGTTTTCACTCTCTTTTCCCGAGGTGTGCTCTTAAGTTGAAGTTTGGCTAATTCCTAATTCTCTCCCTCTCTAGATCAGATAAGTTTTACCTGTACAAGTTAACATTTTAATGAACAAGGGTTATCCGTTATTTGTTTGCTCCATCATCTAAGAATGAACTAAGCTAATAATCTTCTGTCACGGTCTAATTTTATAAATGTTTGGGGCTTAATCTTAATATTTGGTATGCTCCTCATTTTTATTTTTATTTTTACTTTTTTTCCATTAAGCGACTAAGTGACCCTTATAATGAGCTTTTAGTCGATGACTCACAAGTTAGATGACCATAGGGCACCAGGTTTTAAAGACCCTTGAAGGCTTAATTACCCGAGTCAAAAAGGCTTTGAAGAGAAGTTTTTCCATTAAGCCTTTTTATCTTTTTATTTGTCAAGATTAGTGCAATGCCCTTAAACCACTTATTCTCGAAAACCGACCTCTAACTTAGGATTTTCGCCTAATCTCATCTTGATAGTTAGTCCATACAATAATTTCACGAATAGAACCCATATTCATCTCAATGTCTCCCTATACTAGTTTAACCATCTCCGAACTATTCAATAGATGGTGTAGGACAGTATATGATAATGATTTTTTTTTTGCAGGACTGAATCAACTATGTTCAACTTCTCTCTGAGTATGAACCAATTCATTAACTCAAAATGTGAAACATGAGTATAGTGCACAATAAATATCAAGTTTCACACAACATGTGCCAATCATCTCAACGTGTAATATCTCTACAATTTAAGTTGAACACATATCTCCAATATATACATCATTGCCGGCAAGATTATCTACCCCACACAAACACACATACGGACTAAAAAGATTAAAAGTTTATTTTTTTATTTTTTTGTGTAAAACTAAAAAAACACACGACGATCATGCAAATGCAGTAAACTATGCTCAATGGTTAATGATCATATACGAATCCAACCACCTCCAAACCTAACATTTGCATTACCCTTAATGTACAAAAAAAGAATAATTAAAAAACAAAAAAGTAGGGCAAAAAGGAAAGGTGGGTACTCTCATAGTCAATCAGAAGGCTGCGGTGGAAAAGGTATGTAATCATCGAAACCTGATAGAGCTGGAGAAGATGGAGGAGGGTATGGAGGCAGGCGTGTAAGAATTTCTCATAACAGAATAGATTGTTAGCCCATCTCGTTCTAGATGTCGTTCACCATAGCATAACTCCCATAAAGTCGTAGGATCGATCAACCCGGATACTAAGCTCATCAATCCAGTCGGCATAACGATCCATTCTCTAGGAAAACAAATCGACCCTTCTGCGCGCACTGTATGTATCTTTCCACACCAGCATCATATGGTCATGTATAGTATTGGTGTGGGTCTCTACGTGACCAGCTCTCAAATCTAAGGACCCAAATATACCTTGGATGGTATCAGTTGATCCTGCAAGTAAATGTCACAGGAGTGGGATGTCGACAATAAGGTCAGACTGTGGTGGCGGTATACCCCCCTGTAGCTGCTGCTGTTGTTGATGGCACTACTTGCTTGCAAGGATATGTTGCCATGAATTTTCAACGGATGTACGGTTGATAGCGACACTGGGTAGAGCCGGCTGCTCTACATGGAGTCATACCCCTGAGGATTAGCATATCCCACTGATAAGGCAAGGAAAAATAATCTTCTAACGTACCTACAGTGCCAAACCAAACTCAACAATTTGATTGGATATGAATGTTCCCAAATCAATTTTGAAACCATATGCCAAGTGGAAGAGAAGTCTCGCTTTGGCATAGTTGAAAATAGACATATGCGAGGTAGGCTCAATGTTGTGGCAGATAAATTTCATCAGTATTGTCAATGAGCGAGTCAATAGGTTATATTCAAATTCTTCTCTTACTTTTCCTTGTTCTCCGTAGAGCATCTAAGCTACCTGGGCCACATCCTGCTCTAGCGGTATCGGGACGATGTTGTCCCGAGTCAAACCATAATACTCATCAATCACCTTGGGGTTGAACATCACCCACTTATCCCAGATCCAAGTGTAGTGCTCATGGTCGGAATTCAGGATCGTCTATCTATCTATTAAAGTTTGCATAGAATTTCTGAATAAAAGTTGGATACATCCAATGGGGCTTTTCTATCACCTCTGCCCACCATGCTTTGCCGATAAGAGTAGATATCTCATAGCCCTGTAAATCATCCAGAACAACGTACCTCTCTGGCCATACTTTCCTCTTCTGTCGTACCCACTCAAAAAGCCTCTTGTGATCAGTACCAAGGAAATGCCTCATTTCGCCGTCGTCGACACGTGTACGTGCCGTAGTGCTAGATGTTCCAACTATTTCTTTTCCTTTAGATGTAGAGACCTCGCGTTGTCATTTCGAAGGCATCCTGTCATAAGGTAAAGGAAACCATCAATCCAAAGGCGAAATAAATGTAACCAATAGAAGAGCAGTAAAATGCATCGGATAGGGAAAAGAAGGAGTCAAATGTGCGTAATACAAAGATTGAATGCCCAATTGCATGGATTGCCTAATTGTGTAAAACAAAATGGTGCATATAGGAATGCAAACATGTGAGAATGCTCATCTAATGACCAAAACTGTAAGGGATGAGTATGGTGCACAATTGTAACAAAACACTTCACATGGGCATTTTATCAAACACTTGGTAAACAACCCTAAGAAATAACAACCCTAAGAAATAACAACAAAGAAACCATTCATGAATAAAATTGAAGCCCAAAAACCACAACGTATAAGGAATAACCAGCACTACCTAAACCCATCCTTCATGACCACGAAATGCATAGCACAACCCGAAAGAAAGGCAAGAAAAATCCACATAGAAGCTAGGTAGAGATGTAGCCATGTTACCTTTGAAATCTTGAAAATGTATGGAGTGATGAGAAAAGATGGTAGTTTGATGGATGATGACACCTTAAAGTAAAGACCCAATCGGAATCAATGGAGAAATTGCATGGGCTAGGGGGAAAATGGTGGTGGAAAACCGTGTAGAGGGATTTTAAAATCCCCCACCCGACTAAGGCACACGCCTTTTGAGTAAGGAGACGCGCGCCTCACCCAAATGGCTTGCCTGATGTGACCATTACCCCCCCCACAAAGGCACAAGTCTCGCCTGCTAGCAAAGGCGCGCGCCTTGGTAGCGAGCATCAGTTGATGACTCGCAAGTCAGATGACCATATGGCACAAGGTTTTTAAGACTCTTGCAGGCTTAATTATCCGAGTAAAACAGGCTTCGAAAAGAAGTTTTTCCATTAAGTCTTTTTATATTTTTATTTGTCAAAATTAGCGCAATGCCCCTTAAACCACTTATTCTCAAAAACTGACCTCTGACTTAGGATTTTCACCTAATCTCATCTTGATGGTTAATCCACACAATAATTTCACGCATACAACCCCTATTCATCTCAGTGTCTCCCTATACTAGTTTAACCATTCCAAACTATTCTATAGATGGTGTAGGATAGTGTATGATCATGATTTTTTTCAACTTCTCTCTGACTATGAACCAACTTATTAACTTAAAATGCGAAACATGAGTATAGTGCGCAATAAATATCAAGTTTCACGTCAACAAGTGACAATCAACTCAACGTGTAATATCTCCACAATTTAAGTTTAACACATAACTCCAATATATACATCATTGGTGGCAAGATTATCCACCACAAGCGTACGAGATCGTTGTATAAGTAATAAGATTTGTGGGTTAAGAGTATCGTTCCCACGATGAATAAAGTCTAATTTGTAGTTCAATAACTACTATTAATTTCGAAGTGTGTTAATATCAAAAGAGATGGTTTATATGTAGTCTAATTTGTAGTTCAATAACTACTATTAATTTCGAAGTGTGTTAATATCAAAAGAGATGGTTTATATGTTTTCTATTTTAATCCTAAAATAACAAAACAAATAAAGTATTTATTTAATCTTTAAATGTTTGTATTGGAATTGTGAATCCCCATATTTCCATTTATTTCAATTCTTAATTTGTAATCTAGTAAATTCATGCATTCAAAACAATCGATAATCCACTGTTATTCAATATTTCCAAGATATATTAAACATATGTTTAACAGGATCCGATCCTATTTTCTAGTCCGAATTCATACGAAAAACATGCATTGATTCACAGGAATTATCACACATGATTGCACATGCCATTGATATTATTCCTAATACCTATTGTC
>CAIGRP010009964.1:0-13713 GCA_903798385.1 Fraxinus cuspidata | reverse complement strand
CGTGGCAGGAAACTCTCAAGGGCGATGTAAGGAAGGCATACTGAAGGTCTTCACTGCAGCACCGAGGTACTCCAAGGAGAGAACCGTTTGCCGAAACACAAATGGCACGCTGACGAAGAAGTGTGTAAGCACCGATACTATTCCCTTTATGGAGCCACCTCCAATGACTTATCCGAGGTTCTCAAGTTCGTTTGATATTCAAGATACTGAGGTTGTCTATCATATTAGATTCGGAGATCTCTTAGAAGTGACTGATATAATATTTGTAATAAATTTGACAGTATGTTAGCCTATTATATAGTACGGCTGACCCATTGTCAACGCATTTATGGTATGAATAGACCGTGATGTGAAGCCTTAGTAAGAGAGATAAGGCCATGTAATTTAGATCCAACGGCCATTACGTCGACCAGTATAGTATAAATAAATCTCCATTGTAATAAAAAAGGGGTTGAATGATAGGGAACGAAATCAACACTTATACATTCGAAAAATATACTAACTCTTGAAAGAAAGATATTAACATTTTCATCTATCCTTCCACATGTTCTCGTTTATTGTTACCTAAAATGAGTTTGAATTTTGTTCGGTGATCGTTGTTAGTGCAATTGCTTTCATTCTACCCGTCGGAACTCGAACATTTTTTGTCTTTCACCGTAAAGTACCTTCCGCATCTATCTCCTCCTTGCTACCATTGTTCTTCCGGTAGGAACGCTCTGGAATCGTACTTGACGTGGCATGAGTGGGCCCGACATGTGTTGATTCATTTTTAGGGTCAACAATATCTATGGTGCAACCCTCGTGTTAGGCTTTCCTAGAAGTTCATCAGTCATCAACATAAATTCCACCATGCATGCACTCTAACTTGTGGACTCACTAACAATAACATATCCTGTATCGTGATAATTTTTTGGCTAAACACATAACACGAGGATGAATGTATTCTTCCCAATTATTGCCTCACGATAATTTTTTGGCTAAACACATAACACAAGGATGAATGTATTCTTCCCAAATTATTGCCTCTCATGAAAAAATGAGACATTGTTAGCGACACAACTAATATATCTCATGTACTGATTTTGAGCAATTAATCGAATCTGCTCTACCTTTTGAATAATTTTGTTGAGGTATCCTGACTGTCCATGCCACAAAATGGATCAAGTGAGATACCAAAGAATTTTCAAATCTCACCCTATGATAGTCCGTGACTATCTTAAACTCGAGATAAATAAAATATTAAGGGAAAGCATCTATTGTATGGTGACGCAATTGTAGGGAATTTTAATTTGTATTCAACGCGTGATTCTAAATAGTCCATTACAGTTAGAAAACTAAAATTCCTATTCTATGTGGGTGGCAAATACAATTTTTATTCTATTGAATAATATAAAGTCAAAATTCCAACATAACATGGTATGGAAAATTGCACCAGTGGCCTAATAGCATGTTGATCTTTAATCTTCAAAAGACATCAAGTTGCTCCCTAACATTTCATTATAGTGGTGAAATAGTCTTAAACGATGGAAATTGTCTAGATCATTGTTCAACCGTCATGCTGATGTTAAATGTTTGATCTTACGAAGCTATATTTTATTTTATTTTTATATTTAAAATAACTTTTAAGGTCCGTTTGATTATAATGATGTAATTATGGTAGAAAGAAAATGAATTCTAGGGAATTAAATTGCCTAGAATTCGTTTTACTAGAAATTGTCAATTAATTGTGTTTGATTTGTATAATTTTCCATCTAAAAATGTTGAAATTTTGAATTTTTTATGTTCGTTTGACTTTGTTTTTCATGGAAATTGTCCATTAAAGAGAATTTTTTTCATAATTGGGGATATAATTTATTTCCATTGCCCAAAAAAAATCTTGAAAACTATTTCCCTCCAAAACCATGGGAAAATGAATTCCTTAAAAACCAAGAATTGTGCACGTATAGGCCAAAATGAGAAATTCAATTGCCAAGAATTGTGGGGCAATCAAACATGTCATTTGGGTGGAAATGGAATTTTTGCATCATTCTCCATGGAAAACTGCCTCAATCAAACACTACCTTAGATTTTTGAAAGGATGTGTATTTCCACAAGTGTCGCATTAACACATTAATATTTGAATGAAAACTGTTATCAATAAATGAGAAATTATAAAGAAAATTTAACGACCAACTTATACTATTTTTAAAGAAATGTTGGAGACTAACTTACTACCCCTACAATATATTAAGGGACCAATAATTCATATTTTCCTTGCAAAATTTGAGATTTGAATATGCATCTTCGCTGTGAAGTGCAAACCGCAAGTGCACAAGTCACGTCAAGTAATAAAGTAGACTTTTTGAGCTCGAGTTGTCGATCTTCCAAGAAATGTTTACTTTGAATTACACAATAAATTTTAACAGTAAAACCAAACACAATTAAGATTTTGATTTTGAAAATAAATAAAATGACTAAAAATCTACAAAATAAGAAAACATAAATGCTCGGGAATTTTGAAGGAAAACGTAGTTGAGATTCATAGTTTCGTTTAATTGTCACATAATTAATTTCTCCACAAACCAATGAACAAATTCCTTATTTACGATGTTAAACCCGATGTTTCAATTTTAATTTATGACCTTTCTCGAGCGAAATTAGCTGTAATTAATTGGTTTAACCTACTATATCTCTATATTGATTAAACCCAAAACATCATTAAATTTTTGTAAAAATAGCTCAATGGGTCACCTAAAGTTATATGCTTATCCCAATCCCCAACAAGAACCTAAGATTTCTATCATTTGGTGTGAAAATGCATAATCTTCTCTCGAACGTGTATAAATCAATAAACACAATCATCTATTTGGGCATATAAATGAGAATGGAATAATAAGAATAGTAAAAATACATGGATATAAGTAATTTTAATATTAAATAGCAAACATTGAAATTAATAAAGTTAGGTTAAACTCCAACCATAAATCCTGTTGACCCTTAAAAATAAGTCAACAGACGTCGGACCCACTCACGCCAGGTCAAGTACATTCTGGCGTGTTCCTATTGGAATGACGACGGTAGCAAGTAGAAAATGGACGCGGAAGGCACTTTGCGAGTAGAGACAAGGATGTTCGAGCTCCGACAGATGAAATTAAAGCGATCGCGCTAACTACAATCATCGGACGGGACCCAAACCAATCTGTATGATGACAAACAGAAATATGTAGAAGGATAGACAAGATACATGTAAACGTTGCTATATTATATGCCGAAATTTGTATTCCTTCAACTCGTAAAGAAGATCAAGAAAACATTCAATCATTTGTTTGTATAAATTTATTGAGAGTTATATGTTTTGAATATATGATGCTATTTTTATTCCAATCCATAATTCAACCTCTTTTAAGTTACAAGGAGAACCTATTTATACTACCTTGGCTGATGTGGTGATCGTTGGATCAGAACCACGTGGCATCATCTCCTTAATGGGACGTCGCATCACTGTCCATTAATGTAATTAATATATTGACAAGGGGTCAGCTGCTCTATACAATATGCTGACACACTGATAAAACTTTATTATAAATGTTACATCAATAACTTCTAGAAGATCTTCAAAACTATACAAGAGACAGTGTCAGCCTTGCGAGCTTCGAACGAATTTGAGAGCCTCGGCAGAATCTTCAAAGTGGTCTTCTAAGTGGAGAGCTTCGGCTCCTTTTTTTCGTTTCCTCAGACAGCTTCGTCTTTAAGGTAGTGCCTCAACTTGGACTTCGTGCTTACGGTGTGGGGACTTTGACTTTGTTTGGCTTCCTTGTATTTTGACCTCATGTGTCTTTGTTTGACTTTCTTGTTTACTCCCTGTCTACGAGGCTGCCACGCGATACTTTTACCTTAAGCTTAGGAGGTGAGTGAGCCCAACATCTGTTGGCTCATTTTTAGGAGTAAACAAATCCCAACACAAACGTTTAGCCCATATTATACAAATAATAAAAATGAGAATATTTATAACAATACATTACAAGTATGGTAAAATAATGGAGAAAATACAAGGTTGAAGATAAAATCAGTGTTCTAAAAAACGTAAAGCGTGGCTAAGCGTAGAGGTGAAGTTTCAAACTTTACGAGCTTAGGCGAGTACATGATAGGCCTAAGCATAAAAAAGTGTGTTCATATTTTTAAAATTATTTTTAATTTTAATCATTTTAAAAATCATTTAACAATTAAAATAATACATATCAAACATTTAAAATCACAAAATAATACATTTACTTAATAATTTTTACAATTAGTCAATTGTATAATTTTTAATTCAAAATTAAAAAAACTAAATTATTTTTCATATTTCAATTATCAGCTAGACAAGTCTTACTTAATAGATTTATAGGAATTTCATGTATGTTTTCAAATTTTCAACAAAATAATGAGTAATTATGTAAGAGTCATGCTACTTGTTCAAAGTTAGGTTACAAAATTGGTTTGAAAAATACGTGTTGACAATATCTTGACCAATGATTTAAAAAATAGTTTTTGAAATCAATGATCTAAATTTTGCACATCATTTTGTTAACATATTTTTGTAAACCACATTTGTACGAGTAACATAATTGATTACATAATTTTCAAAAGTTTTTTTTAAAAATAAAAAATTAATACATTAAAGTCAAATGAAAGACTTTTTAAAAAAAAATTAATGAACACGCCTAGGGAAGACGAAAAAGATGAAGGAAAAAATTCAACCATTTAGAAGTTGATAAAAAAATGGATTTAAGCATGAAGCGAGGCATTTTACTCAAATTTCGAGCCTAGGTATCGTCTAGGCAAGGTTTATAGAACACCGAATAAATCCTCTTTTTGCTTGATTTTAGAAAATGAAAATTGTTTCCTCTGATTTTCCCAAAGCTTTACAAAACCCTTTGAGTGCTCTCCTTGTTCTCTAAGTTTTACTTCCAAAATATCAAGAAAATGAAAAGGAAACGAAAAGAAGATGAAAAGGAAAAGAAAGTAAAATGAAATGAAAAGGAAGAAGAGTCACCCCAGCTGATGCCCACTTTTAGCATTAAAGTGGCGCCTAGAAGCTGTATAGGTGGCCTAGGCACCAAATTTCTGCCCATGTTTCATTCGTTTTCTTTTTTCTTTGTTTTCTTTTGTTTTCTTTTTCCCTTTTTTTTTCCGCACACACATCCTCTAACAATTTTCACATCATGTCCCTCAACTATGATATCGTACAATTTGGTCCTAAATTTTGACTTTTCTTTCGATTATGCCATTCATAAATTTCACCTCAAGGTCCTTCAACTGTTTGTCTTGTGCATATTGATCTCCAATTTCACAATTTTGCACACTTTTAATCTCTTTTTCCTCACTTTGCTTCGTTCTCATTCTATGAGTGATTTTTGCGTACGAGAGTCATAATACATAATTGTGAATAGACATTCGCTCAATTTAATCACTAATTAGTTTATTTGGATATAAATCTCACTCGTTTGATTTTCATTATTCTTAAAATACATTTTTTTCTATTCTTTTCAACTACACATTTATTAATAAAATAATATTACACACAAATTTAAAATTTTAACTTATTTTTAACCACGCATTCTTCATTAATTTACTTTTTCAAAATGATTTCTTCAATAAAATAGGGCTTAAACATGCTCTAAATAAGTGTGCAAAAACACATGTGTCAATTCCAAACCATAATGCAGTAAAATTGAATAGAATAATAAAAAAAAAAGAATATTAAAGTCACCAATCCACACTAAACCTTCATAGTTGAAGTTATTGCAAGGTTTTTGAAGAGAACACCATCTAAAAGGAAAGTGGCCGACTTCACTCATTCTACTTTTATCGACATTGGAGACAATGATCGTTCAAGAGAAAATATGATCTAATTTTCAGTGTGTTAAATTACTTGGAAGAAGAAGGGGAAACAAAAAAAAAAGGAGATTTAGCCAGTGCCTTTTTCAAATTCAATTATATGACACTCAGAATCTAATCCTATTGATGTCCCTTTAAAAGTCCCTTTTACTTTCTGATCTCATCCCTTTTGATTTCTCGTACTCTCATCCTATAGTTTAAAGTATTTACTTCTAAACAAAGAATTAAGGAGGTCGTCTATAACTCAAATTTTAATAAATTTTAAATTTTATATAATTTCAATTATTCCAACTAATATTTTAACAAATTCTTTTAAAATATAGGGACCTTCAAATTGAATTTTGATATATCATTTTTCCATGCGAACAATCATATTCAATCGTGCACAATGAATGATCGAAGTAAAAAAAAACTCAAATACATGTTACAAAATCCATTAAAATAAAGTAACAAGGTTCCATATTGGAGAACGTAAAAATAAATAAGTTACTCATTTTAACTGTAACATAAGAGTTTTTCTTACATTGCTCTACGAATTTTTCTAGAAAATTTCTTTGTATGCAAACATGGCCCTAAAATTTCATCTACTGTCCTCTCATGTGCGTTAGTAGGGTCCATATTAATGTGCTGAAGGAAGATAAACAATGGCACATGAAGAAGTGGAATCTTCGACAAGTCTTTGTTTGTGTTGGAATTTTGATGTTGATTCTTTTTGTGGAGATTTATGACTTTGATGAATTAATCTTGAAAATCACAAGTTAAACATGTGGACAAATAGCAATTGACACTTGTGATGCCCATTGCCATGTGATAACCTTACTATGGTATTTGAACAAGGATTATGCCAAGTATACATTTTATGGTGTACATCCTTTTTTATATCGTGTAGGAATTCAAAATGTGTGTTGAACAGGAAAGTATGTTTTTTTAAACTATCAAATCATGTGTCGACACGAGGCCTAATGTAAAAAATGATGTAAAATAAGATGTACATATAACATGATTGATTTGAACAATACGTATATTTCAAAAAGTAGGACCCGACTACTGTTCTAAAAGAGTAATTTTGAATCATAATCAAACGTGGTCTTATGACGTCTCAAGTGATTAGGTGTCTAACGATGGGAGTAAAAGAGAGTAAGCAAGTGGGCTCTTTTCACACTTTGATCCTACCGTCATAGTCGTTTAGAAGTAGGAATAATCGAATCCAATTCATTGGCAAATAAAACCTAGAAACACCTCTTGTAAAATCCATATATTAACTTTGAATTCATCATAATTTTCTTCTATTTCTCATTTAAGAAGTTGCCTCGAACATTTCTTAAATCATTTCTGAATTATGATAAAGTTTAGACCCATATGCAAAACCATGTGAAGGGGGCTTAGGGCTGTCAAGATTTTATGTTCCCCACCTCCATACAGGTGTACATGTGCTCATTTATTGTCCCAATTATGCTATTTGTACAATCATACTTGACAATAATGGTTGTCAATATTTGTGTTGTCAAAATTCAGCAGATTGATTTAAAAAATAGTTTTTGAAATATATGAATATGATGTTGTCAATCAGTATTGTCAAACTATATTGTACATGTAGCATGATTCTTATTGTCCAGATTAGAAATCCTTATGCAGGTTGTTGCCTTCATAATCATTTCATTTTTAGCCATTAATTTAGCGTAACTCTCTTCGTGGATTCTTTCACACGATCTTATTCTCAACGAATCAAGCTTTTCCAACCTACCATCCTCCTTCGATCCCTTCATCCTCCCTCCCACCCCAGTGGCATAACAGCTTCAACTCAATGTGGTAAAGTTTTTTTGGTAGGTATTACTATCTAATGATCTATGTCTCGTAGCGTCCAGTGCAACCAGCAAAATGAAAACAAATTTACAATAATAAATATTCAACACTTTTTATAAAATTAAGTTTTTTAACAAAATAAAAAAATAAATTATTTTTCATTATTTTATCGCTTTTTTAATGTTTTTTTTAAGCGGGCATCCACTATCCATGGAATCTTGTACATACGATTATAACTATATATGTCGATGTACTTACGATTATTGACATTCATGTCATAGGACTCGATAAATTTTTTATTAGTCTATTGTAATAATTCTTCTCATGGCATCATTTTTCGCTCGTTACTCTCAATGCCATTTTTTAATCAACCTTTACTATAAAACAAATTAACTTCCTTGCCCTACCATCCGTACACCACCGTATGTGATAGAAGATGCACGGTCAAGCTCCATATCATCCATGATCAGACATGAGAATCTACTCCAAGTATTATTTATTTGGGTTTTACTTAAAATTCCATACGAAATACTCACCCTCATGTTCAAGTGATGCTCCTTGTCTATGTGCATCTTCTTGCAATTCTTCTCCTCGATTGTATTACCCATCCCTTCCGATCCCTTCTCCCACTCGAGTCTCTCCATTGGCACGGAGCTTCCTTAGTGGTAATAGCAACCATTAGACATATTGATTTAGGTTATTTCACAAAACTTTCATAAAATTTTAGCTGATTTTAATAAAGATGATGTAATATTTGGTAAAAAAAAGTAGATAAAAGTTGTGTGTCTTGTGAAATGTACGGTTAAAACTGAAATTTAATCGGTTCAAAGTTGATAAAATTTTAACAGACTTCAATGTTTAGATTTTCATTAATTTGAGATCGAGTTGGATTGATTTTACTGGTTTAAAATGGAAGATGACCTTTCAAATAAAGATATTCATCACTTACCTGAAAACATGTCTTTTAACTTTAAATTAAGAGTAACATGTTGTCTGGTTTGGATTAAAATTTCAAATCAAAGTTTATAATTAATTTTAATCACAGATTTCATGGGATTCACAACTTTTTAACAATACATTTCAACAACTTTTTTCAAAATCTACAAAAAATCTGATTTTAATCTCTATCAAACAGAAGCTATATTTAACTTTTGTTTGGTATGAATTAAAATATAAATTTTAATCTAAGTTAAATCAACAATTAATTTTAACCACATATTTCATGGAATTTACAACTTTTTAACTATACATTTCATCAATTTTTATCAACATTTACTTAAAATTTGATTTTAATCTCCACCAAACAGGGACTTAGTTTTATTTACGTAATTTCCTCTAAAGGAATATTATCTTGCACACTTTACTTCTTGTATTTATATTTTAGTTTAATTAGAGTATCATTTCCATTTTTTGCAAAATCAAAAAATCTATCTATTTGTTGTAAACGATAAGTTTATTTATGAATGACAATTGTACTTCTACAATCATAAAAATTATTATCATTGTATCATTAATCATTCCCTATAAATATGAGATTTTGGTTCTTAATAAAATACAAAACTTTATTGATTTTTCTCATTTGTTCTCTATAATTTATAACACATTATCAACACGATTCTCTTAAAATTAAAGAGAATTTGTTACAGGGAAAATTTTTTATAAATATAATCATCTGTTACGTGCGTCGAAATTAATTTGGTGACGTGTGAATTTTTTTATATACATATGCACCAAAACGAATTTCAATTTTTTTTTTTTTTTGGGTTACTAGTATGCAAGATTTAAATAATGCATGTCTGTATATGAATTCGTCTGTATCGATGCATTATTTTAATAATGCAATTATTTTTTAATTCGTTTGTATAGAGTTAATGTCATAAGATAACTATTTGTTTGATCTACATTCTTAAAAAAAAATGAATTCTTTCAGTGCTCATTTTTCAACCACACAATTTCAATAAAATAATATTACACGCAAATTCAAAACTTTTCCTTCTTTTTTAACTATATATTTTCCATCACATCACTATTTAAAATGCATTATTTCCTTATTAATGTACATCAGACGAGGGCTTAATGTATCCCGTTCCTCTAAAAATATTTAATGCATGACTTAACTTCAATTCTTCTGTATATGAAAGTTTTTTTTTTTTTTGATAGCTAATTTTTAATATAAATTCACATCTTATCTTTTTGGTGATTAATTTTTATATTATATCATATTTGCATGGTAATTAATATTTTAACTTGATTAAATATTTTTAAATCTTCTTTTATAAGTTTTAAATTGATAATCTATCATGTTGTTACTCTTGAAATAGTACAACATTATAATTAATATTTTAAGAAAATATTATTTACTCTTGAAGAGCGTGAATTATAATTTTCAATATTACAAAATAATATTAACATATTACTCTTGAATAAGTAATAATAAAATATAACATTCTCTCAAAGTAGAACATTATAATTTCATCAATATTTTAGTTAGATTTTACTTGCTCTCAAATAGCATAATAATATAAAATTTAACATAAATTATATTTTTACTCTTGAAGAATAAATCCTTGTATAATTTATTATAATAATATCGGATTACTCCTGAAAAGTATGAACTATAATTTTCAATATTCTTTCGAAAAATATTGATATATTGCTTTTGGGGGTGCAATTATAAAATACAACGTGTTCTCGAAATAACACATATTTCGAAGAATATATCGTTTTGAATTCAAGTTTATCCTTGAAAGAAAATATATAACTAATGTCATGAAAACATTAGCTGATTTGACTACTTAAATGATATATGATTAATCATATTTTTTGAAATTAAATAATATGATTGTATTTTATATTGAAGTTCAATTTGACTTTATTGTTTGGTATGATCAGTTTGATCATCACTGGATCAATAATGATGTGAAATTAAAAATTCAAATGAAAATTCAATAAAGATCTAGAAGATTTTCCGATTGAATCTAATCATATATGATGTTGTTATCTTTCATTAACCATCACTACTTAAAATATTGATTGAATTCTCTATATTTTCGAAAATTAATTATGGCGGAAAATGGGGGCCATCACCTTCTATGTTGACCATTTAGATATTATTTGTATATAATAGATTTGATATAAATACTAAATAATTGTATGGTGTGTATAATTTGAAGTTTGCAAAATTATTGTTCAAAGTATGAACATTATTTTCAGATTATACAATTAATGTCTTGTTAATATTAGTAATTCTAAATCTCAACTTTTTAATAAGTATTAGTTGATACATCTATAAATGATTTAACTCTATTACTTGCTAAACTCCCTCAATAAATTTAATTTGGAACAAAGTACTTTCCATTTCTAGTTAAGGAATGCTATTAAAAATTATGGCAACATCATAGTTCTTCTTGTTATAATTAACTTATGGTTAAAGTTTAATTTTTTCATCTAACTAATTTGATAGTGTAGTATATGTAAAATTAATCAACCAGAATGCACTGAAATGAAAAGTAGAGAATGACAAGAATAAATGAGTAATTTAAATCATCATATAATATCTCACGCCCTAATGGGTGATATTTTATAAAACGATTTGCTAATTGTCAATTTGATCGGACAATTATCTCAACATTAGAGGGAAGAATTAAGAAGTGAAAAATAATTTACAATACATCATTATCTAAATTCTTGCAAAAGATAATTCGAACCAAAAGTTCGAAAGATAATTTATTTAGATACATTTACTGACCAAGAGATCAACAATATCTCACACACCAATTTTAAATACTCCAACTTGAATTAATGTTTTGGAGGACAATTAATTAATATTATATTTCACAAATTAATAGCAACATAAAAGCGTGATTATATTCGATTTTCCTTATAAGGTTTTAACGAGGCATATTATTCGTGTAATGAATGTCCATAACATACAATACATTTACCTTCAAAAGAATACTCTTTTGTTTGAGACTTCTGAAGAGACCTACAAGAGCTATTTTCCAGATCATCTTGCTATTACAGTAATCAAATGTTGATAAATACTCACATGAAAACGATATTATTTGAAGACATTGACGTACAAGACACATATGAATTGATACAAGAATTGAAATTAGGGGAGCAGCTGTAATCTTTTTCCTTTGATCAAGTTTTGTCCCACTGGGTTGTCGGGTGGTTTTGGGCCATCTCAACTCCAAAAACTAGTTCAAGAAGTGAGGCTTTCCCCTCACATTTATAAATTGACTATCAGTCCATTGCACGATCGATATGGAATAACCTCAACAATCTCCCCCTCACACATCGGGCCCTAGGCGGGAGCAAGCCTGCATCTCCTGTGGACTATTTGGCCTAGACATTTTTTATAACTTGAGCTCTGATATCAGTGTTGGTGGTCTTAAGACTTCTCAACCCCAACAGCTAATTCAAGAGGTGAGACTTTCCTTCACAATTATAAACTGGTCACCAATTCCTTCCACAACTAATGTGGAATAACCTCAACATGGTTTTTCTTGACAATGTTTTAAGAAGCATGTACTTTGTAATGTGTCATTCAAGTGGGATTGTTGTAAATGATATGCTTATTAGTGAATGACAATTGTATCCTATAGGTCTAAAAAATATTACGATTGTATCCCTGATAATTCCTAATAGATATGGAGTTTTGGTTCTTAATAAAACAAACAGGTTTTTTGGCTTTTCTCCTTTATTATCTTTTTTTCCCTCTAGTTTATAAAAATATTCTATATAAAACATTTTAATTTATCCGTTTGTGGAAAAATTGTAGAACGCTAGCTAAACATAGGATTTTCCAAATGCAAAGTTTTTAATCATAATTAAAGTAACAAATACTTATAAAATATATACTTCCACGAAAAAACAAATGTTTAGTCCACATTTTTGAATATAATTATACAGTAAAATGATCAAAATCTAAATTCTGCTATAGAAATCTGAAACATATATTACAAAATAGCATACGCAATGCTAAATGGTACTTTATAAAACAATGATAGAGTGGATGGGTAACGTCAAAACACAGCAATATCTCGCATATTTACTTTGTTTAGTCCTCTGAATAAAATCAAAAAACAAAAAATCTATTTTCCTTATATATCAAGCCCGTGTATGGTTCTGATTGGGTTGATTTTGAGTCCAATTCAAAATTGAAACCGACTGGGTCAGTTTAGGAAAATTCTAAGTCAAACTGATTCAATTCAACTGTTGAAACCGAACTAAATCAAACCAAATTGGTTTGGTTAGGTTAATTGATTTGGACATTGGTCCGAGTAAAAAAAAAAATTTGCCGACCTATTCTGGAGTTAAACAATTTGCTTTATATATATAACGTGAATGATCAAGAGTTGGTTTTCCCAAAATCATCATGTGCTTCCAATAGTTATCAACAAACAATTACACAGAAATGAAAAGTAAGGCTATAATCTGAATTTATAACAAACAATGGAGTTTTGGTAGAAGAAGCATAGACAGTAAACAAATTAGTTGAGAAAGTATTATATTTGTGTTTTTGTTATTTTATTTTTTAAGTTTAAAAATACGAATTTCAAAATATAAATACATACATACATACATATATATATATATATAGACACACACACACACACACACTAGCAGGTTGGATCGACGGTTAGTTGCTTAAACCGCAATCAATTCGACCTGATTTTTTAATTATTAAAATTAATCAAATCAAATTGATTTTTTTTTTTTTTTGTTCAAACCGAATCGATTTGGTTTGATTGATTTTGTCGAATTTTTTGCTCATCCCTTGATACCATTGAAGCTGTTAAACTGGCTCTATAATTGGTAGGCCCGCACCAAAATCGATCAGATTACTCCAAAACCAAAAGGTTCACATGGAATATTTCCATTTTATAGCCCATATTTGATACATATTAAAATTCTCATTCCCATTCTTCTACTTATTTTCAACCACACATTCTTCAATCAAATAATATTTTCCATCACATCAATAACTTTTCCTTCTTTTTCAACCACACATTCTCCATCAATCTACTATTTCCGAATACATTC